>SZWC01002620.1:191478-201776 GCA_023375785.1 Penium margaritaceum
ACACACACACACACACACACACACACACACACACACTTGCTCTCGAACCAGGCCCAGCCAGCTTGAGTTAAGAACGCTCCATCGAGTGGGACAGATGAAGATTGTGAACTTCACCACGATGGAGAGTTCAGTGTGGGCTTCCGGGACAGATCAATCCCGTACCTGCTTCGCTGGCGGTTCAAGAGTTTTGTACCAGTTTGACTCTTGAAGACTGATCCGTGGGTCACACCATCTGATTCCTGTTGACTACGCTGGCGGAATGGGCCAACCAGGTGTTAGACATGCCGAAGTCGAGAACTTTTCATATGCTTCGGTATACATATGTTCATACGCAGGCGGCATTGGCAAATTGGTCGCTAGAAACCCATAACTTCGGGTCAGCACCTGCGAACGCATGCTATAGTCCTGAGTGGCCTGCAGACTGGAGTGGCCGCAGGCTACAAGAGCGGACTTTGGTTCACGGTGGCCGCCGGCGCCAGTCAGAGATGATCTTTAACTGGTGCCAGATGGCTGGAGACCTTTGCGCGGGGAGGGTCAAGGCCTGAGCTCGACGCAGACTCTGGGGGACATCTAGAGCCCCTGGCCCTGTTTTGGTTACCCTCCCCTCGGGAACACTTTAGGGTGGGGCAACCATGGCTTAGCTTAGGTCTCTATGTTTGGAGTAGAGTACCTTAGATCGGGTGTGGTCATGGATGTCCTAATTATACTCGGCTGATGAGAATCTTTGTTCGCAGAACTGGACGCGAGGGGGGGGGGGGGGGGGGTACAAGCAGCCGTCTTGAGCGTGCTGGGCCATTTCTTCTCGGCAATGCCACGAACCTCAGGACACACCTTGGACGCTGCTCGGAGCTTGCTGCAGAGC
This sequence comes from Penium margaritaceum, assembly GCA_023375785.1. Taxonomy (NCBI): domain Eukaryota; kingdom Viridiplantae; phylum Streptophyta; class Zygnematophyceae; order Desmidiales; family Peniaceae; genus Penium; species Penium margaritaceum. The sequence continues at coordinate 192,341 of SZWC01002620.1, forward strand.
GCACTCGCATGAAGCAAGTGGTGGAGGTTGAGGGCACACCGGAAGTTTAAGCCAGAGACGGAGGGACTTTTCAGAGATGGCGAAACCCCCCAACGGCACCTTGGACACAACGCTAGTGCTGGTGACTTGGGAGCTTTGAGCCAGTGACGCATAGAGCATGCCTCAAGCGCGCCTTCGCACACACCACCCTAACGCGTGAGCTTTTCTTGTTTGAGGAAATGATCCCCAACCTCACCTTGCACAAGCCACCCTAAATTATGTGTAGGCGACAACTTGGGGACTGTTCTTGCACCTCCGAAATTCGGCAACCACGTGAAAAGGAATCCACGTGAAAACGCGGATCGACGAGCTGGTTGGCAGATTAGATCGAAGTTTCAGAACCCGAGGACCACGGCCATCATTTCTACTGATCACAGCAGCTCTCATGAAAAGTACTCTTACACGACAAGCGACATTCAGGTAGGCTTGGCACAGATGGTCGATGCGTTTGTAAGCTAACACGACTGAAAAATCCTCATTAAGTTGGCCTGTAGCCACAAAACACTTCATATCTGTTGGAATGAAATGGAATCCAGAGGATCACGGCAGTTATGGTGTGTGAGGATTTTAGTGTGCTGTAGGTTTAAAGCTGACCTTGTTTTAGCATAAGGTAATCAGAATATTGAAACCTGCTCCTTTTTCTACTCACACTAGTAAGCGTGCTGAAAGGTAAATTCCTAATTTAAGTTTTTCTTCATCACATGCATCACATGCTTTGGGACTTTTGGCCGTGGATGATGTCCTTATTTCCCAACTCGACACTTTGACAAGACTAATATGTGACTCATGTAGTTTCTAGTTACAAAACAGTTTGAAAAAAGGCCTCACATTCGTGCTAAAAGCAAAAAAGTTCAATTTTCTTCCAGAACACATCATTATCTTCATTTCAAATTCAACTTCAAGCAATCTAGAATTCTATGCTGCACTTGGTTATGCATTAGCATCACTTTGATGAAACCCTTTGAAGAAGATACTAATGGATTTTTCTGAATGGATCTCAATATCATAGTTGATCAGAATCTAACATTTTGAGTTATTTTACTCTTGCTAAGGCTTCCATGTGTGCTTAATGAATGGATTTCATTATTCAAGTTTGACATCAGATCACAAGAGATTGCCAAATTCCTGAAATGGCAAATTTTCTCGAACCACATTTAGCTTCCATGCCTTCCATTTCACCGTGCCCTCTGATTTCCTCGAAGGGTGTTGATGGCCATCAGAGAATGTTAAATGCTGAATTTATTTTTTACTCCAAAAATCAGATCATTCATAAATATTAAGATCTGAGGCGAGAAATTAAATCCCACAAAAATTGGAATGAGTATTAACTTGAAGTGTTATGAGGAATTTTTGGGTGCATCCTCTCCCTGTTCCACGTGCAATTTCATAAGGCAAGCATGCTATAAACCCCGGGGTCTTCAAGGAAACCAACAAGAAATGATGGTGCCAAATATGACGCACACTTTCCACAGCCAGTGTAAGGTGTGGTAGTTGATCCCTCACTTTCCATAACTCCAAAGAAAAAAAATCATCCTCTTAAGAAGAAAAACATATCAATGTGCTGTTTTTGCAACCCTAGATAATTCACATGAGACATCAGGGTTGGAACCTTGCCCTATGGTGAGAAGTACCTCTTCACCATAAAGCCCTCCCTGGCAATCCCGAATAAGGGACTATACAACCTTGACTTCCCCACTCCCTTGCTCAGGCATCTTCAAAGAGAACCCTCCCCTTCCTATTTGCTTTTCTCTAATGTTTCTGAGTACATGTCTAGTGCAAGTTTAACTATTGCTTCCCCAACCAACTCCCTCTCCCATTCACCCAACCCACACAAAGAGAATGGCATCCAAGCCATACCTAAAAAGCTTGCCCCTCACTTACAATACAGTTTCCTTGCCCTATACTCACAATCTCATGCCTGATCATTTATGGGATTGATGATACAAGGAGAAAATGACTTCTAAAGGTGTTCCTTGGACGCTTCACACCGTCAATATTTCTCCAACACACTGCCATTGAAAAGAATGAAACCACATCCCTTTCATGTAGACATTGATGGCCATTATTTTCCAAATAGCTCCTATCCAAGCAGGTCCATATTGCTGCTCTCACACTGAACTCAAAGATCATAGTCTAATTCAGACACTGGTGAAGAACAGTCCTTCTTTTTTTCATTGAGGCCTATTTCCATGACCTTTTCATCCATGTTGGCCTTTACTATGCACCTGAGCACACGAGAGAACAATTCATCCTCTATGAGGAGGTTTAAAGTGTACCCCATCCAATGATTCGGGAATGACTGGTGTTTTTTTGTGATCATCACCACAATTCAGAGAAATCTCTTGATCTTTCAAACACCCACCACCGCACCCCTTCTCCCCTGCTTGTGCCAATATCATTTCCTCATATCTCTTTTGTCAATTTTTTTTTAGCTGGACATCCCCTGAAGAATGAATAAGCCTTCACTTCACTCCATGGGCACTTCATCCATTTTTTTAGTGTGTGTTTCCAACACCCTTAATCTTAGCCTGAAAAATAATTTTCACATCTTTCACACCTATTGCCTTAGAAACCACAGCTCCAATGTTCCCTTAAGCCAATGCCTTCTGCTTCACAAAAGAATAACACTTCACGTAGATAGAAATCACCTTTCTCAACTTTTACATTATCCATGCTAAGCACATAGTACAGCTTACATATTCCTCACCTTCTGCATGAAGGAAACATGCTTGCATTCCTCAACATTAAAGAGCTTGACGAAACTCTTGTTTTTGGCTCATCCGTATCAAAACTCATATGGGAAGATCCAACATGATCGGGCGCATCATGATGTACCCTATTCACCGTGACCCTCCCTACATCCCTCCCCTTCGTACTTCACGACTATTACGGATTCCTTTTCTGCACAATTTTTTCCCCTAAGCCCAGTTTCCAGATCGTGGTCAGCGAAGATCCCTTTTCTTTCACGTAAAAAAATAACAACATACCTTATTGAGCCTGGCCCACCAGCCATGATCAGCTCTGAGCCCTCTCTTCCCTTTCTTACTTCAATGTGCGGTTTCAACCATATGGCCACTAGATGGATTAGTTAAGCCCTTGATAAATAATTTGGTGAGGGTGTTGCTCCACCCATGATTCCAACCTTTAAGAAACTGCCCATCCTTGATCTTGTTGAATTTGAGGTCATTTTCATAACAAAAGTATCCTTCTTCATGTTGTATTATGCATATTGTTCACAGCACTACATCTTTCGCGCATATGCTCCTTTGGAACCAAAGTCTAGAGAGACCAGTAGCTCATTTATAGACCTGTGCTGCCTTAGCCAAGCTATACCAAATTTAGGGCACGGACACAATCCAAAGAGGTTCTTAAGTTATTTTATCATTACATTCATGAAAAATGGGAAATATTTTTAGGATTATGCGTGCAACTTCCATTGTTGCAATGCCTATGCCATCAAAAATTTCTCATGTCACATCCACGTGTATCATTGAGATAAAATTAAAGATCTCATTGTAAGTCAAAAAAGCAATGTTACCATCAGCATCATAGTGCATGAGATTAGGAGGCATTGTGGCCTCCCTCAAAAGGTTTGAAACAAAGGCAAAATAAATCTCCCAACATGCTAAAACCTTGCCTCATTCTTTACAATTTATTACATGTCTTCTCACTTCTCCTTCTACATATCACATGACCCCTCCACCACTTTCACATTCCATATGCCACCCTCCCACATAGATAAAACCATTCCACTCAACACATAACACACTTTATTTGTGCTCTCCTCCAACTACCAAATTCTTTCCTTCTTCCTAGGAAACATACTTATCCATTCACTAAGTTCTCTATTTTTAACCATCCGCAAACCATCGCAAACATCTTGGACCAAAATTCTTACAAGGCCTGGCTAAACTCCTCTTTTCTCAATGTCACCTTGATCCTTCATATCTCCCACTCTCACACCCTCCTTAACAACCCTACATACCCTACATCACTTCCAATGTTCCGTTCCCTTTGGGCAATCCAACATCTTGGCTTGCCCCACATTGTATGTTCTTATTCCGATCCTCAATGCAGCGATATTTCCTCAATCCATCTCTCCTTCACACACCCTTCCCCTCTTGTTCATAAAGGGCCCATTATGTCCAAGGGGGTTCGGTTTCACTCACCCCTATTTTGACATGTATCTCACATCTCCCTCTTATCTAATTTTAGAGTTATGCTACTTTTATTTAGTGCAATAACTTGCTCATTGTCGCTTGTCCATGCAAGGAACAGTTATCCAAAATTTCAGGATTTTTCAATGGGTTAAATTCCCACACTACCAAAAATGGTGCCTACAACGGCTCACTTCATAGCACCATGTGATTTTGCCCAACTCTTTGTCTAACAATACATTGGAGTTGTGTGCCAAAGATGCAGTTGTGGTTTTTCCCACTATTTTACTGCCCAAAAATAAACCCATGGTCATCCATATTGATAGAAGACCCTTCAAAGGAAAGCTTTGGATAAGAAGTGGTGGACCTGTCATGTCACGGCTAAGGTATGTTCTTCTACCTCCCAAATCAGAATCAGCATAGAAATCATGTTCATATTTTGTTTCGGAGCATGTTACAGTTTTCAATCACAAACCATATTGCTTGTCAAATGCCAGCTAAGGAAGCGGGGCGGAAAGGAAATGTCCCACATCATCGTAGCCATATACTCTCTTAGATGGTAAAGCATATCACCTATGATAGATTGCATTTAACATTTAGCTAAATGTCTTTAAGCATGTTTGGTTTATGCTAGACCAAAGCGTGGTTCAAAATAAACTAGTTCATTGATGAGTTAGGGCTCACAATTGTCCCAATGTCTCATGCACCAGACCGTCTACTGGCACACCGGCAGTCAAGTGCATGAGGTCTCCTGGTAAATGCCTAACGTTGAAGTTATGATTAAAGCAGCCCGGGTTTCTACCCTTTCAGTTCAAATTAATTGACTCATTGAACTGTTTCGCTCCTTTGGCTAAAAAAAGAAATTATGTTTTTAGCACTTTGCTACATGAAATATTGGTTGCGTAAAGACGAAGGTGGCGATCTTGCAATCTACACTTCGTGTATTTCTCTAACTTTGGATTCTCAGATTTCAAAGCTTTGATCAATCTAGTTCCATTTTGATACACAATGTGGAATTTGCCTACAGTGTAGACGCTCACTGGTGTTTGCACGTGTCCTCATCTGAGTATGAACCTGGAATTTTACCAGTACTTGTCACTTTTCAGGTCGCCAACATCCATTAATTATGGATTATCCTTATTGCAATCACTCCTCCACCTCTTTTTCTGGCACTTCTCCAATATCAACGTGAGCTGCCACGTCATCTCTAGCACTAGCATGGACTGGTTTTGTGGCTACAAAGGCACGCAAAAGCCGGCTTTGTTACCTTTCCAGGAAGAACAAGGAAGCTGTGTTCTAACGTCTCCGATTTGGGACATTCAACATCGCACACACAAACATGTAGAAAAGAGAATCTTTCAACAAGATACCTACTGATAATGTCCATAACTTGACTGCACGCTTTGCATATGTGCCATCGCCTCCACTTTAAGAGGATGCTGCCATGGAGCGTGTTGTGCAACTGATGATCATCACATACCCTGTAACTTTGGTGGCGCAAGATGATAATGTTGATGTCGCAAGCCAAGCATACACCGAGGGCCAGTTGGTGCTCCCAAGTACACTATGGAATAAGTCCACTAAGCTACCTGTTGGTCTCACCGAGAATGTGTGGAAAAACAAATAGGACGTGCTTCTGCTGAAATTGGCAATGTAGTACGTTGCCAAATGCCATGAAACGTGTGGGTAGTAGAAACATATGCGTACAGCCCATGCGTCCAAGCTCAATGAACGTCTGGTGGGAAGAAAAAAAAGTCAATGTAGCAAATCTGTCATCACCGCAATGACCTTGCAAAAGCATGGCACCTCACGTACGACATCATTGGTAAGAGTGGAAAGAAAATATTTACAAGCGGTTGGACTATTGAATTGGTTAACATGGAATGGGAAAATCAGATCAATTGAAAGGCTGGAAAGTTTCAAATGAAACCTTTTCCATGGTCTGATCTGGCCACTCAACTTTGGAAGTGTGATTGAGCTATTGGAGTAAAAGTATTTAGCTTGTAAGAGGTTCGTGTATTTGGAGAAAAAAACAAGGAACTAAAAAGGCTAAGGCGGATATTGATGGCCACATCATCCACCGTAAAGTGTTTGTCCACCAGGTGGATGAGCTCCCCAACCTCGTGAAGAGTGTAGCGCATGTGGAGTGTAATTTGTGATGATGTCCCAAAGACGCGATGAGCCATGGAAGTGCAAGAAATCAGTGAGGAAAATTGCATGAACGACTGAAGGAAGTTCGAGATCCAAAAAATGGTGCAACAAGATGATAGGATGTGCATGTGGTATGTGTACTCGAAGGGAGATTTTGGTGCACGTGTGCTCAACATATTTCTTGGTTGTGAGGTTCATGTAGCAAGAAATGATGAAGAAGAAGATGATTATTACAATGTGGAATATGAAGCAAACAAGGATAAGAACTTTGATTGTGACCTAGAGGTGCTTGGAAATGGAGGGGGTGCAAAGTGTTGAAGTAGTAAACAAGAGGTGCTTGGAAATGGAGGGGGTGCGGAGTGCTAAAGTAGCAAACATTCTTAGCGTACCTAGACTGGTCCTACCTTTCTCTGGTGCATTCTAGCCTACTCTGCATACTCAATCCTCACTCGACGTAGGATGGGTCACTTGCACATTTTCTGAGGTTGCACTCTCTGATTTCTCTAGCAAGTTCTGCTGCTCGATGTGTGGTTCTCCACGCTGGGTGGCGAACCACTCGAGCGAGCCACGCGATCCAATAGGGGTCCGCGTGGCTCCCTCGTTCTGCTCATTTCTTTCATAACAACATTCAACTCTCTCGCCTCGATCCACTCTCGTGCCTAAGTCCCTTGCCTCGATTCCCCCTCACAGCTCTTGAGAGCAACTCCCCTCACATCTCTCGAGAGCCACCTCCCCCTCACAGCCGAGACCAGAAGTTGGCCCCGCGGCTAACTCTCATCTCCACCCTCCACCTCTCTCCTCCTCTCTCCTCCATCCCCTCATCCTATGGCCTCCCCCCTGCTCTGGCCGTATTCAACATGGCATCAAGCCCTTGAATGGGCCTATGTTTTCTGCTACCGCCGCTTCCATTTCCGCCGCCGTCGGCTGTAGCCGCCGTCGCTCCCGCCTTGGCTTTCCGGCCCCGTCGCCGTCTTCGCTAGAGTGTTTCCCCTGCTCTCGCTGTTACCGCCATCCTTTCCATCCCAACCGTTGCGGTCCTCCGCCCTTGTTGCCCTCCTCCGTGGCGGTCGCCGTCGTCGTGCCTGTGTCGGAACACTCCCTGCCAGGTCTGCCCCTCCCGGGGATTCCCTGTCGTTCCATCCCCCCCCCTGCCCACCTCTCCTATGTCCCATTTTTCTTTCTCCTGCCATCTCCATTCCCTGCCTTGCTTCATTGCTGCTCCTCCTTTTTTCCCCTCTCTTTTCTGCTTCGTTCCTTTGCCTGACCCCTGCTTCTATTGTCTTTCTTGCAGGTTCGTCTTCCCCCCTCTCACTGGCTTGGCCCATCCCTTGCCCTGCGCTCAGCCCTCAGCCCCTTGGCTTCACCCTTAGCTCGGCCTTCGGCCTCTGGCTCTCTGTCCTCTAGCCTTGGCCCCATGGCTCTGCGCTCCCGGCTCTCGGCTCTGGATGTAGTTGAATATGTGACTGTAGTTTTCGGGCTCTAGGCCATTGGCTCTTGGCTCTAAACCGCCTTCTAGCCTAGTCTAGTAGTTCCGAGCTCTAGCCCCCCCCCCCTCCCGGACTCTGGACTCTTAACTCTGGGCCTCTGCCCCCCCCCCCCTGCTTCGTGTGGCCACTGGCCAACCCCTTCACCACGCTGTCCCTTTCTTCCGCAGCTCTCTAAGCCCAGGGCCGTCTGCCCCTTAAACGGTCTATTGGCCTTTGCGGCCATGTGGCCTCGTCCTTCCGAAAACCTAGGAACCNACTCACTCACTTAAACTCACTCACTCACTCACTCACTCAAAAGCCTGTCCGTTTGAGAGCTGTCTGACGAGAGAACTCGGTATCGCCCCAGGCGAGTGGAGGACGTGCCAGTGACGGGCTGTGGGTTAGAGGCAACAAGCGATCGTATCAAATTCGCCCTTTATACGTGCAAAAAGTGTCTCTTGTAAGGCGTACATGGTTGTTTGCTTTTTTGATGTGGTGAACTTGAACTGATGTGGTTGTGGAAATGTATTTTTTGTTATCCATCCAATACCATTTGAGCGGAGCATCAATAGACCTCACAAACCAGCGAATGCCATAAACATGTTTTTCGGAAGGGTTGATTGCCCATGAATGATTTCCGACTATTGTTTTTCCCTATGAGAGGGGTGGTTGANCTCTCTCTCTCTCTCTCTCTCTCTCTCTCTCTCTCTTTCTCCCTGCTCTCTCTATCCCTCCCCGCTCCCTCTCTTGCTCTCCACTCACTCTCTCTCCCTCCCTCTTCCCCCCCTCACCTCTATCTCTCCCCCCTCTTGGCTCTCATTCTCCCCTCTCTCTGATGGAAACTTGGAAGCCCTCAGGGAGGTGATCAGGCTCACTAAGAGCCGTCTAGGCAGGACCAACTGTTTGTGAGAGGGAGTTGCAGGTTGCACAGACAGAAATTGCGGAAGCGAATGTAGGTCTGCAGAGAACGCGAATGTCTGAATCAACTCTTGAGTGAGAAATTAAGTCATCACAGCTTTCTAACAAGCCCTTATATGCCTCATTTTGCTAAGGGAGCACTGAGATCCACTCTGTCAAAGCTCACCCTCTAGCACACTCCTAGCCTAGCGGGATGAGCGGCAGTCACACTCTCACACAAGAGAATTACCATCCCTGCCATGTGCACAACCAATAATATTGGTGGGGACCTTCCTTGAAGCTACCTGAAGGTCCTCCTGCCGCCTTTCTACCCTGAAGGCCGCTCCAAACCTCCTTGGCCAATAATTGTGGCCGTCATTGCTGCTGGTAGTGCAGGAGCCATCACTTGAACCGGACCCATCGCCACCAAACCTTGAAAATCCATATCTCCCTCAAACGGACTCCGAATCGAGTTCCGTAAAGTGCTACAGAACCAGCAAAACATCCTCTATTCACTTTTGTGACCTGATTATTTTTATCGAGCAACCTATTTTTGTCACTTTCTGGCACTCTCATATCCATCATTCTCCCACTTTGCGAGAATAAAAATCACACAAGTCCGCACTGTCCCCTCAGCTGCTGAAAGCGGTGCGCTGCCAGCGGCTTGGTCAGGAAGTCTGCCAGCATCATGCTTGAAGGGCAGAACTTGATCTTCAGCACCTGCTT
>SZWC01002620.1:201878-224963 GCA_023375785.1 Penium margaritaceum
TGGGTTAGAGGCAACAAGCGATTGTATCAAATTCGCCCTTTATACGTGCAAAAAGTGTCTCTTGTAAGGCGTACATGGTTGTTTGCTTTTTTGATGTGGTGAACTTGAACTGATGTGGTTGTGGAAATGTATTTTTTGTTATCCATCCAATACCATTTGAGCGGAGCATCAATAGACCTCACAAACCAGCGAATGCCATAAACATGTTTTTCGGAAGGGTTGATTGCCCATGAATGATTTCCGACTATTGTTTTTCCTTATGAGAGGGGTGGTTGATGATGGAAACTTGGCAGCCCTCAGGGAGGTGATCAGGCTCACTAAGAGCCGCCTAGGCAGGACCAACTGTTTGTGAGAGGGAGTTACAGGTTGCACAGACATAAATTACGGAAGCGAATGTAGGTCTGCAGAGAATGCAAATGTCTGAATCAACTCTTGAGTGTGAAAGTACATCATCACAGCTTTCTAACAAGCCCTTATATGCCTCATTTGGCTAAGGGAGCAATGAGATCCACTCTGTCAAAGCTCACCCTCTAGCACACTCCTAGCCTAGCGGGATGAGCGGCAGTCACACTCTCACACAAGAGAATTACCATCCCTGCCATGTGCACAACCAATAATATTGGTGGGGACCTTCCTTGAAGCTACCTGAAGGTCCTCCTGCCGCCTTTCTACCCTGAAGGCCGCTCCAAACCTCCTTGGCCAATAATTGTGGCCGTCATTGCTGCTGGTAGTGCAGGAGCCATCACTTGAACCGGACCCATCGCCACCAAACCTTGAAAATCCATATCTCCNATTTTTATCGAGCAACCTATTTTTGTCACTTTCTGGCACTCTCATATCCATCATTCTCCCACTTTGCGAGAATAAAAATCACACAAGTCCGCACTGTCCCCTCAGCTGCTGAAAGCGGTGCGCTGCCAGCGGCTTGGTCAGGAAGTCTGCCAGCATCATGCTTGATGGGCAGAACTTGATCTTCAGCACCTGCTTCGCCACGAGCTCGCGGATGAAGTGGTACCGCAGGTCGATGTGCTTGGTGCAGGCGTGAAACTCTGCGTTCTTGGTCAGAGCAATGGCGCTCATGTTTTCACAGTAGATGGTGGTCGCTGTGGGCTGCTTCTGTCCAAGGCTTGCCAGCAGCTCACGCAGCCACACGGCTTCCTTTGCTGCTTCACTCAGGGCGATGTACTTTGCTTCGGTGGAGGAGAGGGCAACGCACTCTTGCTTCTTGCTCCTCCAGCTGATTGCACCTCCCCCGAGCACAAACACGAACCCACTGGTCGACCTCCTTGTGTCCAGGTCACCTCCCCAATCTGCGTCACTGTAGCCGATGAGGATGGGGCTGTTGTTGCCGTTAAAGGTGAGGCAAAGGCTGCTGCTGCTATCGAGGTAGCGCAGCACGCGCTTGACCGCCTCCCAATGCGGCACGCCCGGATTCGCGCAAAACTTGCTGAGAACTCCCACTACTTGGCTGATGTCGAGGCGCGTGCCAACTGCTGCGTACATGAGGCTCCTAACTGCTGCTTGGTACGGCACTGCTTCCATGCGGCTGCTATCTTGCATGCCGCGGGGAGTCTGCGTCGTGCTCAGCTTCGCTCCCACTTCCAGTGGTGTCGCTGCTTTGCGCGCTCCTGCCATGTTGAAGCGCTTGACGATGTCGCTCACGTACGTGCTCTGCGACAACTCCAAAGTCTGCTGCTGCCGGTCACGCTTGACCTGAAGGCCAAGGTAGTAGCTGAGCTCTCAGTCCCTTGCTGTCGAACCTGGCAGCAAGGGACTGCTTCACATCGTCCAAAAGAGACTTGGAGTCAGATGCAATGAGCAGATCATCAACATAGAGCAAGATGATGACCTGGCTTGCCTCTTGAGTGCACCCATAGACTGCATGATCAGCTTCACTACGCACAAAGCCAAGGCAAGCCAGCTGCTCATCCATCTTGTGGTACCATGCTCGTGGTGCTTGCTTCAGGCCGTAGAGGGCATTCACAAGCTTGCACACCAAATCCGCCTTTCCCTCCACCACATACCCCTCCGGCTGCTCCATGTACACATNGTCACCATTCAGAAATGCACACGTCACATCCATTTGGTGCACCTCCCAGTCCATAGCAGCAGCAAGAGCGAGGATCGCTCGGATGGATGGGAACTTAGCGACAGGTGCAAATGTCTCATTGTAATCCACACCCTCAGTCTGCGCATACCCCTTTGCAACCAACCGTGCTTTGTACCTGAGCACCTTACCATCCGCACCACGCTTGCGCCTGAAGATCCACCGCCATCCGATCACCCGGCTGCCACATGGAGCTTCCTCGAGGGTCCAGGTGCCGTTCTTCATGAGCGCAGCATACTCCTCGTCTGCTGCGGCACGCCAATCGGCCGCCTCGGCGCTACGCATGGCTTCAGCGAATGTGGCTGGGTCATCGGTGACTGTGAGGAAGAGAAGCTCGAGGTCAGACGACTCCGCTTGTGGTGGAACGGTGCACAGGTTCACCAGCTCCTCCAGCGGCCTCTGTTTGTTTGCGAAGCTCTCGGATCGCCTCAGCGGCTCCCCACTGTCCTTTGCACCTTTGTTGAGGCGTGCGGACCGTCGTGGCAGCTGCTGGGCGTTGCTTTGCTACTCCTCCTCATCAGATTCGGCTGCCGCCTCCTTCTCCTTCTCAGCTCCCTCCACTTCCTTGTTGTTGCCGCTGTCACTGCCATCTTCCGCACCGCCCTCTTCTGCTACCGGTACTTCTCCCACTTCAGGTACAAGTGCTGGAGCAAGTGGAACAGCAGTCATAGGGCTCCAAGTCCAGCCCTTCACTTCCTCTTGAAAGACGACGTTGCGGCTGCGGATGATCTTGCGAGCAGCGAGGTTGTAGAGGCGGTATCCCATGGCGTCGTAGCCGAGGAAGGCGGCCTTCACCGACTTTGCGTCCAGCTTGTTACGGCTGCCGGCAGGCACGTGCACGAATGCACCACACCCGAAGAATTTTAGGTGCGACACTGTTGGCTTGCGTCCCGTCCACACCTCTTCCGGTGTCATCAGCAGCACGACGCGCGTGGGACTCCGGTTTTTCAGGTACACGGCAGTGTTGACCGCTTCCGCCCAGAAGGTTGGTGGGAGCTCCGCGTCTTGGAGCATGCTGCGAACACGCTCCATAAGTGTGCGGATTGCGCATTCAGCCACGCCGTTCAGCTGCGGTGTTCCAGGTGGGGTGACCTCATGCTTGATCCCGCGACGCTTGAGGAAGGTGCGGAAGTCGTTGGAGAGGTACTCTCCTCCACCATCGGTGCGAAGCACCTTCAACCGCCTGCCACTCTCATTCTGTGCAGCAGCAATCCACACCTTGAAAGCATCAAAGCACTCATCCTTTCCAGCCAAGAAGGACACCCACGTCTTCCTCGACTTGTCATCAACGAATGTGACAAAGTACAACTTGCCGGACAAGGACTGTGATGGCATGGGACCGCACAAATCAGAGTGAACGAGTGAGAGAAGCTCAGCCGCCCCCTTCCCTTCCACCGTGAAAGGAGCGCGGGATTGCTTTCCTTCAATGCAGCTCTCACAAGCCGATGCACCTGGCTGCTTCACCCCCTTGAGCTCCAGGCCGCGGACCATCTGCTGCATGGAGATGATGGCGCCAAAGCCGAGGTGACCGAGCCGGCGGTGCCACAGGCCGATGTCGTGTTTTCCCTCTCTCGCCGCCAACGCTGAGTCGGCTTCCTTCTCCGACGCCACGTAGAGGCGGTAAAGACCGTCCTCCTTGTTTGCTTTTGCAAGCACATGGCCTGCACGGGCAGAGATGGTGCATCCACCATTCTCAAAGCAAACCTGCATGCCTTCGGAGATGAGAGATGACACAGAGAGGAGATTAGCTGCCAGCCCCGGAACATGGAGCACCCCCTTCACACGATGTTCCATGTGCTTGCCCTCAACGGAAGCACAAACCACGATCTCACCCTCCCCAACCGCCATTTGCACATGGTTGTCCCCCATGTACACCCGACGAGGCTCGATGACGGTGTAGACGACGAACCACTCCTGGCGACACGTCATGTGCCGCGTGGCTCCCGAGTCGATGATCCAGAACAGGGCGGTGTTGTCGGAGACGTGAAGGACCCGGATGGTTGTCACGAATCCACTCTCCCAATCTGCGGCGTTCGCGGAAGCGTTGGACTGTTTTCCCACTCCCACTCCAGCCGCAAGGTCCGCCTTCTTCTTCCGGCATTCGCGCGCCCAATGGCCCGGCTTCTTGCAGTAGTGGCAGTTACCCTTCTTCTTTCCTCCTCTGCCGTTGCTCCTGGTTGATGTAGCACCGCCCCCATGACCAAAGTTGGTGATGAGAGCGACGTCCAGTCCGCTTCCGCCCTCTTCTCCCTTGCGCCGCTCCTCCTCAAACAGCAGGCTCTCCTCCACATCATTGAGGGAGAGCTTGTCGCCACGCTGGTCCAGGGCAACAATGAGAGGAGTNTTCATGAGGATTGACTTGGAAGCATAAGTGGACTCAAGCTTTTTCCAAACCTCCTTTGGCGTGAGGATGCCACGGACGAGGAGTTGCTGCCGTTCGGCGAGGTGGAGGTAGATGGTTGCGAGGGCGCGGTCACGCTTCTCGCGGTAGGTACGGGCCTCGACAGGGGATAGGGAGCTTTCTTCTGGTTCCTTCTCCTTCTCATCCACCTGGCTCCAGAGACCCTTCTCCATCAGCACCATCTTCATGTTGTTGCTCCAGTTGAAGAAGTTCTTGCCTTCGAACTTGGCGATGTTGACGCCGGCCACCACGGAAGCGGATGTCGCCATGGTAGTACAACGTGCAGCCCACAAATGGCTCTCTCACACAACAGGGTGCAAGGAATGCATCAAGGATGAGACAAAGCCTTGTTCTAGCTCTGATACCACTGATGGAAACTTGGCAGCCCTCAGGGAGGTGATCAGGCTCACTAAGAGCCGCCTAGGCAGGACCAACTGTTTGTGAGAGGTAGTTGCAGGTTGCACAGACAGAAATTACGGAAGCAAATGTAGGTCTGCAGAGAATGCGAATGTCTGAATCAGGTCTTGAGTGAGAAAGTAAATCATCACAGCTTTCTAAAAAGCCCTTATATGCCTAATTTGGCTGAGGGAGCACTGAGATCCACTCTGTCAAAGCTCACCGTCTAGCACACTCCTAGCCTAGCGGGATGAGCGGCAGTCACACTCTCACACAAGAGAATTACCATCCCTGCCATGTGCACAACCAATAATCTTGGTGGGGACCTTCCTTGAAGCTACCTGAAGGTCCTCCTGCCGCCTTTCTACCCTGAAGGCCGCTCCAAACCTCCTTGGCCAATAATTGTGGCCGTCATTGGTGCTGGTAGTGCAGGAGCCATCACTTGAACCGGACCCATCGCCACCAAACCTTGAAAATCCATATCTCCCTCAAACGGACTCCGAATCGAGTTTCGTAAAGTGCTACAGAACCAGCAAAACATCCTCTATTCAATTTTGTGACCTGATGATTTTTATCGAGCAACCTATTTTTGTCACTTTCTGGCACTCTCATATCCATCAGGCGGGTGGGTGGGGGAAACCTGTCAGAGGGGGGATTGGCAAGGGGGTGGGAGTGGGCGACGAAGGGACAGGGGAGGGAGGAAGGGGCGGAAGGGACTTGCAAGAGAGAATGTTGAGAAGAGGAGTGAGGGGCGAGGGGTGGGAAGAGGAGGCAACAGAAGGTGAGGACGGCAGGGACGGTGTCCCGGTGACAGGGACGGGACCGTCCATGAGAGGGACAGGAGAGGAGGCCCATGAAGGGGCTTCCTCTGGGACATCCTCAATAGAGAGGAGAGTAGGGTCCGCACAGCGAGCGAGGGAAGGCGCGCGAGGGGAGCCCGCAGCCTGGGCCGCGGTCAGAGCAGGGGGATCTGGAGGAGGGGAAGGGGGGAATCCGGGAGGAGAGACCGGGGACGGCATGGGAGATGACAGGAGGGGAGGGAGGCGAGAGACAGACGGAGGACTGCCACGGCGATGTGAGGGGGGTAAGAGAGGCGGGGGAGGAGATGGAGGTGGGGGGAAGGGAGTGGGAAGAGAGGGGGGAGGTGGGGCGGGAGGAGAGGGAAAGGGCAAGGTGCGAGAGGGGAGAGGAGAGGAGACCGACGCTGGAGGAGGCACCCTCATGGAGGCAGGGATGGGCGTAAAGGAATGAGGAGGAGCCGCAAGAAGGGGCNGGGGGGGGGTGGGGCGGGAGGAGAGGGAAAGGGCAAGGTGCGAGAGGGGAGAGGAGAGGAGACCGACGCTGGAGGAGGCACCCTCATGGAGGCAGGGATGGGCGTAAAGGAATGAGGAGGAGCCGCAAGAAGGGGCGGGAGGGTGGACGAAGATGGTAAGGAGGAAGGGGGAATAGGGGGAGGAAGGTGGGAGATCGGCGATGGACCGACCAAAGAAGGCACGAGAGATGGGACAAGAGTAGGGGCGGCGGCAGGTGGAGGGGGCACGGGGGGGGGTCACTGAGGAAGGTGGAGAGAGAGAGGGGGCACCAGTGACCACGAGTCCGTCGGAGGTGTAGGCCGTGGCAGAGGTTGGAGGAGGGAGGCACCAATCCGCACGGAAGGCTCCATATGTCAGCTGCTCAAAAAAGCGAGCGTGACAAGTCTCGATGAGGCGATGGGCGACCGAGACCCAGAAACGGTGGGCACGTGAGTGAGGTGCAACCCCGAAGGTGAGGCAGAGGCGGCCAGGCGGATCAAGCTTGCTAGACCGACACAGGGGAGCAAGGTAGACGGTGGCCATGGTACCCTAAACCATAGCCTGACTGAGGTCCGCTCGACGACCAAAGAACAGTTGGAATGGTGTGGTGTCAGGGGCGAGGGGGGCATGTGGGATCCGGTTCCAAACCCACGTGCGATAACGTGCAGCCTCAGACCAAAAACCATGGCCTCGATCAAGAAAGCCTGCCTCAGCCATCATCGCGCCAGCTCCCTCGACGAGTGTGTGCTTCCAGTGCTCAGCAACCCTATTCTGCTACAGAGAATAGGGAGCAGAGAGCTCATGAACCACGCCCTCACGGTCAAAGAATAATGTTGTGGCACCAAAGAACTCACCACCGCGGTCGGACCAAAAGCACAGGAGCTAGTGATGACTTTGTCTCTACGCGGACGCGTACCACATCTGGATGGTCTGGGCAACATTGCTCTTTTCTCAAAGGAAAAATACGCATGTGTAGCGAGAATAGTCATCTATGAGGCTGAGAACATATGTGGCATGCTCAGCTAGAGACTTATCCTAGAGAGGATCAAGGATGTCAGCATGCACAAGCTCGAGAGGAGCAGATGCACGCGAGAGGGAGGAGGGGAAAGGAAGGCAATGCATCTTGCCAATGGCACAAAATGTGCAATCGGCAGCACAAAGGGCCCGAAACGACGGATCAGACAGACCATCGGCAGGGAGGGTGCAAAGAAGGGAGGCCACAGCAGGGGTGGGAAGATGACAAAGGCGACAATGAAGAAGGTGAGAGTGAGCCGAACGATAGAGGGCAACAAGCGCAACAGCATCTGCCACAGACGTAGAGATAGAGTGTGGGCCGAGAACCTGGTACAAGCCCTCGCCACGGGGCCGACGACCTTGGAGGACAGCGCGCCCACTGACGCGCTCGCTGACAGCAACCAGACCAAGGGCATAAGTGGTGGAAAAACCGCAGTTGTCTAGCGTTGGAACAGACAAAAGAGAAAAATCAAGCGTCGGGACATAGAGGACGGATGATAAGGCGAGAGAGCCGGCCGAGGAGGTGAGACAGATAGTTCCCACACCAAGCACAGGGAGAGGGGCTCAGTCACCAGTGTACACCGAGTGATCGTAGAAACTGGACTAAACTCTGTGAACAGTCACGAACAGGACACATGTGATAAGTCGCAACACCGTCGACCATCCAAGACAGCGGGACGACACGCTAAGTGCCGGAGAGGAGGCAGTAGGCAGTCGTGCGAGGGGAGAAAGGCGACGGGCAGGGAGCTGGCAGAGTGACACCGGGAGAAGGGGAAGAAGTCGCAGGAGTAGCAAGCATAGCAAACAAAGGAGACAACCCGGCCGGCGACGGAGCACCAAGCACACCCTCGGCCAGAAAACGGCGGATGAGAGCGATGATTGCATTCTGAGTCACGGGAGGAGGTGCAACAAGTGCTGGCAGAGGAAGAAAAGTGGCAAGCGGAGGAGCGCCGAGAGCCGCCGCGAGGGGAGGTCCGCAAGGAGCAACATAAGGTCAGCCAGGAAGGAGTGCACGCTGACGCGCAATGCGCTCACGAAGATCAGGGGCGGGGGGAAGCGGGCACGCATCGTGAAGATGACTGACAACCTCGTAGTTCCAGCACGTAGGTGGGTGAGGCCCACCACCATCACCAACACCACCACCTCTACTAAGAGGGGCACGAATAGCAAGGGAATGAGCTGCCGGAGGGGGGAGGAGGCCAGGTAGGGTGTCAGACAAGACAGACTCAGTAGGAGGGACGACAGGCTGGGAGACCGCCTGGACAGAACGGAGCCCCTCCAGCAGAATACGCCAGACGGCGCCGGGAGTCTGGTATGCGGCCTGAAGGGTAAGGGCGAGGGGAAAGGAAGTAAGAGCGTTAGAGAAGGATGTTCCAAGGCCAGCAACGATAGACGTGACATAGGCCTGGTCTGTGAAGGAGACACGCGCAGTGAGAAGCTCACTCTGGAGGAGCTCGGCGCTCCCCAGGTAAGCACCCAAGGACTCGTCAGGGCGACGATGGAGAGTGTAAAGATCGGGGAGGAGGGAAGAAGCAGAGCGAAGAAAGTAGGACGAGTAAAGAACAAGGAGGGCAGCCCAAGCCTCATGACGATGACTCGTGCGAGCGGCGGTAGGGGCAAACCGATAAAGCTAACGAAGGGCGACGGAAGGGGCTGCATAGTAGAGGAGGTGGAAGGCAAGGGCGCTGCGATCAGGATGAGCAAGGGGGAGGGAGGGAGTGGGGCCATAGTGCTCCCAGAGGCCATGCATGTGGGCCTAGGACACGAAACAGGGGAACCAAACAGAGAACGGAGTGCCCGGGACGTGATGGGGAGTAGCAGTCAAGGACAACGATGTAGGAGGGGAGGGGTGGAGACCAAGACGGGCAAGATGAGCAAATGCAAGGGTCATAGCATCAAGACGCGCCTCGGTGCGGGCAAGCACAGCGACAGTGTCACCAGGGGGAGGGGCAGTGACAGGGATAGCGCCATTGAGTGGGAGGGCACCGCTGGATGAGGGAGCACCACCAGCGGGCAAATCACCACCGAGCGGGAAAACATTCCCAAGACGAGGAGCGCCAGACGGCAAGATAGCACTGGCAGGGACGACTACGGAGATAGAGGCGGTGGAACCAAGTGGGGGAACAGCAGCGCCGAGGGCGAAGGTATCAGCGGGGGCGATAGCGCCTCTATGGGCGACGACACCATGAGGGATGACGACTCTACCGCAAGTGGTAGTAGTGCCAGGCACAAGGGCACCACAAGGAGCGACAGGACGTCCACCCGCAAGGACACCGACGAGGGTGTCCCTGGCGGTGTCAGAGCCAGGACCATCAGGGTCTGCAGTAGTGACAGAGGGGACAGGGGGAATGGCAGCGGGTGCAACAGGACGGAATGCGAGGGCATCAAGGAATGCCGCAAAGAAAGGAAACTGGGATGGGTGGGCGGGTGGCGGGGGATGAGGTGGTGGTGAAGGGGGTGCACAGTGCGCCTCGAGAGCGACGGTGATGGCGGCCTCCGTAGCAGAACGAGGAGAGAGGGCGAGGTATTCGTCTATGAGTCCATGGTCAACGAAGGAAGGAGGACTTGGGGGACGGGAGGAGACATCCTGAGAGGATGTCTGCTCGCGGACCGCACAGGCTGCAGCGGCGGTAGCGAGGGCGCCAGAGAGGCTGACGTCAGCCATGACACTACTAGTTGCAAACCGGGGAGCAAGTGAGGCAAGGAGGGAGCAACTACGAGAGGAGTGTGCATGTATCGGAGGGAAAAAGGGGAACCAGGGTGTCAGGTGTGTGTTTAGGGAAGTTCATTACGGGGGCAAGGGGAGGGGGAGAGGGAGAACTGGGGAACACCATGAAACAGGTGAGAGGACCGACGGACGGGCGGGTCCAGCACACGCGCAAGTGGGAAAGAGGAGCAAAAAGCGGGGGAGGGAGCATCATAGGGACGCGAGCCAAGCGAGCACACAAAAGAACGACGAGGAGGGGGAGAGAGGGAGAGAAGTGGAGAAGGAGAGAGAGGAGAAATAGGGAGAGTAGAGCAAGAGTGGAAAGTGGGAAAGGAGAGAGAGAGGGAGAGAGGGAGAGAGAGAGAGGGAGGAGGAGAGAAGAGGGAAGAGCAGAGAGGGGAATTGAGGATGGAGCGCCACGGCAGTGTGAGGGGGGAAAGGGAGGTGGAGGAGGAGATGGAGGTGGGGGGAGGGAGTGGGGAGAGAAGGGGGAGGCGGAGAGAGAGGAAGAGAGAGAAGGGAGGGAGAGAGGGAGAGAGAGAGAGAGGAGGGAGAGAGGGGGAGAGAGACAGGTGGAGGGGGGCAAGGAGTACAGAGGAGACAGAGAGAGAGAGAGAGAGAGAGAGAGAGAGAGGGGAGGTAAGTGGGAGAATGGAGAGCGGGGGGGAGAGAGGGCATGTGGAAAGAGGGGAAACGGATGGTGGAGGGAAAATGGGAGAGAGAGGGGGAGAGAGTGAAAGAGAAATAAAAGAGGAGGTGCACGAAGAGAAGGAGAGAGAGGTGGAGAGATTGAGAGTAAGAGAGATGGTGAGAGAGAAAGTGGGAGGGAGAGAGAGAGGGCGGGAGAGAGAGAGAGGTGGGGAGGGAGAGGAAGAGAGAGAGTTGGGGAGAGAGAGAGAGAGAGAGAGAGAGAGAGAGAAAGGGAGGGAGAGAGAGAGGGCGTGAGAGAGAGAGGTGGGGAGAGGGAGGGGAGAAGAGAGAGAGAGAGGTGGGGAGATAGAAAGAGAGAGATAGAGAGAGAGAGAGAGAGGGATGGAGAGATAGAGAAAAAGTGAGAGATGGTGAGAGAGGTAGCAGGAGGGAGGGGGTAGGAGAGGTGAGGGACAGAGCAAGGGAGGCGAGAGGGAAGGCATGCGATGGCAGAGCCCAGGAGCAGGAGCGAACGACGTGACGGATGAGACAACGAGGAGAGCAAGGTGGGCACGAGCCACGTAAGGATCGCACACGAGGCACAAAAGGGTGCACACGAGGCGCAAGGATGCGGGAGGTGGAACCCATGGAGGGAAGAAGAGAAAAAGGAAAAGAACGGAGAGAAGAAGAAAAAGAAGGAAGAAAAGGATGAACGGAAGAAAACACGAAGAGAAGGAGAGAAGGAGAATGAAAAGGAAAGAGGAGAAAGGAAAAGGAAAAAAAGGAACGAGCTCACCAAGAGGTGGAGACGAAGACTGGAAGAGAAGGTAGAGCGCGCGAGACCCGATGGATGACGTCACAAGGAGCGAGGATGCAGACGAACCCGAGCAGGGGGAAGGGGGAAAGGGTCAACACCGGCCACACAGCGGAAGGCGCCCACGATGACGGGCAGTGCCCGCGACGATGACAACGAGGCCAAACGGCAGGAGTAGTGCCGACGTTTGCAGGGGCAGCGGCGACGGCCGACCGGGACAATCGCAGACCACTCCAGCGGGAGCGGAGGGCGGAAACAGATGTGAGGAAGTGGAGCCCACAGGCCCTCAATGGCTTGATTCCATGTTGAATAGGGCAGAGTGAGGGGGAGGGAGAGTACGTGAGAGAGGAGGAGGTGGGAGACGGGCGGAGCCGGGAGTTAGCCGCGAGGCCAACTGTCCCTCTCAGTTGTGAGGGGGGACGGGCTCTTAAGAGCTGTGACGAGGGAACGCTCTCGAGAGTTTTGAGGGAGAACGAGGTGCTGAGGACTTAGAGCAAAGATTGGATCGAGGCAAGAATTGTGAAGTCTTTTGCAAAGAATGAGAATTGCAAGGGAGCGAGCGTGACCCCTATCGGGTCGCTCTCTCCTCAGCTTGTGGTTTGCCATAGAGTGTGGCGAACCACACAAGGGGTGCATAGGTCGCGCGTACAAATGTCTAGTGCAACCCCAGAAAGAGCGTCACAGCAAGACACATGTCTCGTAGGAAACAAGTACGACCTATCATGAAAATCAAAGAGAGAGGCTAAACTAGGCTCGCTAACACAAGTAGCCACAAAAACGTTTGCTACTTTAACACCTATCTTTCCAAAAACAAATCCTCTTAGCTTGATGTTCATCAATGTGAGTGGGAAGTGAAGGGTAAGATGTAGCTTCATTTTTTTCAAATGCTTCACAAATTTGCACTTAACGTTTACTTTTGGTTTTTCAACAGACCGACATGTCTCATCCTATACATTTAAAAGCATCATAGAAGTTTTTCCTGGTAATGTATTGGTTGAAATATGTTCTCTTTCCACAGTTGTGTGAAGTTTTCCATAAACCACTTTGAGATAAATTCAAACCAAAGTTGAGCTGGCCACAAGTTCCCCATTCAAGAAATTTGATTGGTCATCTTATCACTTATTCAGTGCCTTATTACTCACACAAGATTTGGATAGATTGTCTGATCATAATTTGGTTCACTCAATATGACCATTTGCGGAAGGAAAAATGTTGTTGTTAAATCCATTTGAAATTTGTAGCATATCATTATTCATCGCAAGATTTAGCCAAATAATCTGTAATTTTGTTGTTTATTATGGTGTATTTTATGCCATCTTGTCAAATTGTGATGCGTTAGTACAGTCAAACAATTTGATTGAGAGTAGTTGTTGTATTGGAGAAACCGTGAACTATCATTTGATCCTTTGGTATGGATAGAACTAAGAGCAAGAATAGTGGTTAGGTTTGTCATGATTTGCAGATTTTGTCCATGTTATGATAGTTTTCAATGTCACTTTCCATCATTTCGCTTAGTCAATTTTTTAACGACTGCATCAACGTATCCATATAGGCTGGTGCATTGACACTTCTCTAAGATAATCTTCCAAACTTTTGTTTTCTGATACAAATTCACCAGTGATTTATAGTCTTCCATTGGGTGTGGAAGAAACATTGAATTTGGCTGCACAATTAAGAATATTTTTGCATTAGTTTTCAATATTACATTGCACGATGGTTGTTTTAGATTCACCATCTCAAACATTACACGTAATAGTACCAATTATTCAACACATCCACAATTATTGCCACTTATTTCTCATGCACCATGTACTTCTACTGTCATTCTCGTTTTTTTTCACGCAATGCACGTGATTGGTCAATATCAACCACCATTTTGTAGAAGATAGCAGATCTGAAAGCTTGGTTTCATCCATTGAATGCCATGATGTAATGTACATTTGAAGTTTTCATGAATAAGGCTGGCAGCACAGTAGTTTTTCCTCTTAAAGTAATTTAAAACGTCTTATTTGTTATCAATGTAACTCAAATTACTTGTTTTATGGAGGATATCAGCAAGATACATTGAAAATCTGAACATGTTGCAGAACATATTGAGGAAAAAAAGCAGGCAAAAGTTTTAGAATCTAGATGGGAGTCAACAATCAGATAATATTGCTACTATTTTTAGATCCACTTTTCTTTCATCTATTGATGATGTGCCCAAGAATAAGGATGAGTTCTCATCAATGTTTTTGTTTTTAAGTAATGTGGAATACATGGAGATTTTCATTTTGGTCTTTGTGTGATACACTATGCACTATGACGAAAAATGCATCAATGTATAGTAATAAAACTCTAGACATCATTGCAATGAATATTATGGGACTTTTTGAGTTTAGAGATATGATTGTGGAGTGAAACCTACCATACCAAGTGAACAACATTCTCGTCTATATGTCTTCCTCAAAATTGTGCAACTTGCAAAAGTTACTGTTTGGATCAGAGTTTGTGTAAACAAATGGTTATTACAAGTTCTCAAAAGCTGCTTTACTCAAAGAAGGTAGTATTTCTTTATGGTTATGTCACTTTACGCATGGTTAACCATGTACTATTGCATTTCACGCGTCTTCTTTTGTAAGTAACAAAACTGAGGACATATATGGAAACATGGATCAGGACACAAAAACGTTTCCTGCCAAACATGTTCATATCATGTTTGAAGGAAATCTGATGTTGTTTTCTCATCCATTATGTCCTGATGGAATCATTTCTTCTACTTATTGTGAGGCTGATCTTGTTATTAATGTTGCGCTGCAAAGTTAATCACTGGCACATTTTCTAATTAAACCCCTTCAAAACCATTATCCTAAAATTAATTCTCCTTAAATATGACTACAAATTCCCTTATTTGGCGATAGGTGAGCCTAGTAAAACTTCTATTGTCGTTGGCTATACATTTCCCTTTTTAGAGCATGCCATGAAAAACACCATGAAGATTTTGGTAAAGGTATATGCGAGCCACGTTGAGCAATATAAGTGCCATGCATCTCAGTGTTATAAGTATTGAAGCTTACTTCTTTTCTTCCTTCTCTGAAACTTGATGGTACAAGTGGTCCTTCATAAATGGCTTTGTTAGCAACATGTATGATTTCCTGCCACAAATACCCACGTTCACTAAGCCTTGCTCTTCAAATCCACTTTCAGATTGTGATGGTACATTAAAATTAATCCTAGAATTATGATGTGATTTCCCAATGGTTAATTCTTCTACAGTTTTCCATCCCCTATTTCCTGTGTTAGTGCATGGGGGGTTTTGTGAACTTCAAAAAATCCCAAGCCATTCATTGATGGTTGTAGTTCTTGATGTGCCTTAAAATCAAATTCTCACCCATTTCTTTGTAGCTAACTAGTGGCGTCCCTATCCAATAATTCTAGTTCCATTGTGCGATTCCTGAGACCCCTTACTTGCATTCATCATAACATTTTTCGTTGCTCATCCTCAAGCCCAATCTCAATATACCTCTCTTACAACATAGCAGCCTATTCAATCATGCAATCTTTAGTGCGGATATTGTTTACCAAAACATAGCTTTTCCATGTGCTCCTATCTCATATTCCGTTTTCACTCCTCTGAAAATCGTTACAATTACTCATTAGGCGTATGTTGATGATTCAATGAGTTGCATATAGCATGGTTGGGCATTTTGTTAGTGAAATCAATTCTGCTGGTCCAAAGAAAAATAAATTAGAATTCTCATCAGATTTATGGCATCCTTCATTACTGGTGTTGTAATGCGATTTGTTCACTTATTGCATTACATTTTTGTAAATTACGCTGTGAATGCAAGCAGTTGTTACACTATTTCATGTTTAAATCTCATTTGATTTTACATTTGAGGCCAATTCTGTGGTTAAACATTTGAGGCCAATTCTATGGTTAAACATTTTTTGGACAAGATAATGTCAGTATCACTGATGACTTCACAAAATACCATGTTAATTTTGCCAAGATCAAGTTCTGAAATTGTCCTTATACCTCAAAACGTGCACCATATTCTTTCATTCATCATTCACAACCTTGTTAAACAAAAAGTGCAATGTTTTTCCTGTCTTCCAGTGACGTCACTAAAACTTGCAACATCAGATTGATCCACTTGAGAGGTACAATGCTTGTGACTGGTGATTTTAGGAAGGTTGTAATATTTATTAATGTCTTAAATGATGTGTTTATACCAAAGGACTTCCTTCATAGCAGAAAACAAACTCCATGGCGTGAATTGGAGAAATTAATTCACAAGGCTCATTCTCCTTTCCCAAAATATTTAAACATACTCTGTCCATTTTTCTCTTTGGTCTTGCAAGATTGCGCACCTAGAAACGTTCCATCCCAGTTTGCGATTCAAGAAAGACTTGGTGTTTCTTTAATGAATCATTGATTCTCGTGTGCATAAGTGTCATTAATGCACAATTTCTATAATGAAATATTTTACGAAGGCCCTTGAGTGTTTTTGGTTTCGTTGTGAGGATTTCATTTTTGCCTTCTAGTAAGCCTCTCCATCCTCTAGGTGCTCAAGGTGTCGTTTATGGAAAAACGACAAGGCATAAGATTAAAAAAGATTAAAGGATGCATAATTATTTTCCATTTTATTAATTTTCTTTGCTATTGGCTTTGTACAAAGTTAAAGTTTCTAGAGTATTAAGATAGTCTAAAAAAAGATGATTATTGTGTCTCCATAGCCGAACCCTTTGTCAGGTTACAGCATCTTTTTACCAACTTCACTCACTCCTTCAACAATTAAAGGTGTATGAACTTCATGAAATTAATTATATGTTGAGGAATTGTGCAAGCCTGTCCCCTATGACTTATTTACTGATTTCCCTTAGCTCCCATCATTTTTTATACCAAGTACTATGCCAAAAGTTCGAAAGAATACACAAGTGATTGTGTTATGAGTTTTGAATGTGTAAATTTTGATTTTTTATATCCTACAGAAGGTATTGGTGTACATTAAAACTATTAGAAACAAAATCTATCCTAATGTAATCAGGAATGAATAAATAAGGGTCTGAAATTGATGATAAGAGTAGGTGAAGAGAAGTTCACTTCAATTCAGATTAATTTTAATTTTCTAAAGATAAACATGGATTTCTTTCTGTGTAAATGTAATGTTCTTTTTGGTTTGATGTGTGATTGATGATGAACATCAATACGCGCCAACATTGTCAAACATATCATCAAAGGGGAAGTTGATGGAAGATGTTTGGTGTGGCTGGGTTCCATCGTGTCATGTGCCCAGATTTGTGCGACCATTAGTGTTGGATCAGCATCCATAAGGGTTATATTGGAAGTATTATCATTCCATTGTACCATGGCTTTTGGACTTCCGCCAAATTTGGTTGGTTGGAAGTTGCGAGGTTCCAACATCATCCACTTCAATATTCTTTTGGTGTCAATCAAAACTCCTAAAAGAAATTTAATTCATTTTTTTCAACATTGATGTAGTAAATGCGTGAAAGGAACACAAATAAATGTATCCCCAACTACTTCCAAATTTCACATTTAGGCGTTTGGGGTTGTCGTTCTGGTCTTACAATTGTATGGCTGTTGTCTTGGCTTCCATTCAATGCATGAACTTGCCAAACATCCCCATCCTCTCCCAACGTTTGCTCTAACCATCACAAACATCATTCATGAGACTTTTTGTGATTTGTTTTGAAACAAATCCCTGAAAACATCTTGTTCTCGTTGCTTGGTGGTGGAGTACATAGAAAACTTGGTCTTTGGTTGATCTGGAGGACTGCTTCTTTTTACAAAATCAGTGGTACGTCAAGACTCCTTTCTTAAGAATTAGGGATTTGGTACATTCCCACATAGAGTTTTTGGTGTTCCCTGTATGTGCCTTTTCCTTACAATGCAAATGCTAATCCATCCATATTTGAAAAGCGTGGTGTTCCTTCTTCTGTCCTTTTGAATGAAATTCCTTCCTTTAAAGCTTGAACGATAATGCTCCATCAAGCCCTACGTATGACCAAGAA
Organism: Penium margaritaceum; assembly: GCA_023375785.1. NCBI lineage: Eukaryota > Viridiplantae > Streptophyta > Zygnematophyceae > Desmidiales > Peniaceae > Penium > Penium margaritaceum. Next base: position 219,258 of record SZWC01002620.1, read on the forward strand.
GCCCACTATTGTCAACTGATTTGGTGGAGGAATATTTTAGGCACATTAAGTACATGTTTATCAATTTTTCATCAATAATGTCTTTGTATCATACTTCATCTTTTGTTTGGAAAAATTTAAAATGTGCAACTAGTTTAGGAGTTCGACACGAGAACATACTTTTGAATCTTGTACTTGAAATGAAAAGAGAAAACCATTTCCATATTTACGCATGGAACGGTCTCTCTTGAATAATCTGAAGATTCTTAATCTCAAGGAGGAAGCTCCTTATTTTTAAACAAGCCACGTGACGTTGTTAACTCAAGCAAAAGTTGTAAAAATGCATTTTCATCCTGACGTGTTCTTGAACTTTACATTTTTTTAATGCCCGTCTGACATGCACTAGCCAATGGGGGACCAAAATGAATTTCTTACATAGAAGTCACCCATCAACAATAGCGACTTATGAATTTATTGCGTGTCCTAGTCCATTGGTGATCGTGAAACATTCTCACCAAATGGCGAGAAGGATATGAGACATGAGAAGTACTTGTGTGCAAGGAGTACTCTACTAACAGTTTGTATCATTGCTTTGAAGGTCATGCGGGACTATTCCGTCCATGTAGACATAGGTACATTATCAACATGACTCACCTTGCAATTCTATTCATGACAGGTGTGCTTATCATTTCCTTTGGTTTAATCCATGTTGAAAATATTTCAGTGTCTTGACACCATGCCTCTACTACATCAACCATTATGACCATACAAAGGTGCTCTAGATAAATGGTTAATGCCACGAGTGAGACAGATAGGGTTTAAAGTAAATAAAAAATTCCATTCCACACAATCTTAAAGGATAGCTGAGTAAATTTGCCACCACATGTTTCAAAATGCTATGTGACTAAGTTCCAAGTTTGTAAAATCCCATTGGTTATACGTTCGGCGTCCTCGTGATTCCCTGGATAACCCTCTACAAAATGAGAACATACGCTCATTTTTGGAAGTCAATTTTTAATTGAATTGAGACGGTAACAATGATCGGTTTGCGATGCAATAATCTGATGTGGATGTTTTTTGTTATTACTAAACCCATGATTTTCAACCCTGAGCCACTATAACCATTAAATGTTTGAAACGTTTCCCTTATTGTGTGTTCCATAAGTTGACATTGCACGCTATTGCTCCAATAATTGTTTCCTTATTTTGGGGAACATCAAATTTATAGTTTGAGTGTTTTCTACCTTTGTTTTAGGTTGTGCATGTCCCTTTATAATTGATGCATCTTGCTATCTGTTTTTTTTCCTTTCTTTTGTAGTGGAATCAACGTCCAGCCATTTGTCTTTGACAATAAACTTTGTCTGTATTTCACATTGAGTATGAGAAGTCTTGGTAAAAATTTTGATGTCATTTAACACTTTCTTTTCTGATTGTACTTAAGCAAGAATGTGCATTTTATCTGTAATGGAGGAATGATTTTGAGAAGGACATGGCCTAGTATCCCTTGGGTGCCATCCACACATATTGTGCATGGCATCTAGTTGTGAATTTGATATTTGAGTTAAGATAGAAGGCAGAACCTGGGATTTTATTTTGCACACGACCTGAATGTGGTCGAGTGTGATAAGGACATTGTGCACCTAAACCAAGTGAATTTTACCACATCTACCTCATTATTTGAGAAATTTGGGGAGAGTGGTGAGATGAAGGTAGGTCTCACTTGAGAAAAAGACTTGACCCTCCCAAGCAGGTGGTAAAAAAAGCAAAGAATGTAGTAACATTTTTAACTGCTTGTTCTTCCTAACACCTGATTTATCCATGGTATTGCTTTTTTTCCCTATTCTATTCCATCCTACATCTTGTCACGGCTCCTTTTCAACAAAAAACTAAGAGAATTGACGTGTTGGTTCACATATGTAATTTGAATGATGTACTACCTCTAACGGTTACGTGAATATGTAGTGATAAACAACGGAAAATGCATAGGTACCATAATGGTGGTAATAAACATTCCACTAAAGTTCTTAATGATGCAAAATACCTACAACCATGACTTTTGGAAGGAATTTGGCATACAATGTGTGCATGTTTGCACGTTTAAGCTCACCAAGTGGCATAAAACTGAAGCAATGGGGGCCAAAGCCTCATATACGTGGTCTTTTGCCATGTTTATGCCATCAAAATGCCAATTCTGGTGGTGAAAAACATCAAGCTGGAGAATCCTACCTGTTTGTATCCTCACCCAATGTGTAGACGCGGCAAATGATAATGCACAATTAAAGAAATGAAAATTATAAGAATGAATACCTTTCTCTATTATTGCAATGAGAAGAAAGGCCACACAAGAACAATTTTCCCAAGTTTATCTAGACTACAACTTCCACAACGTGTATCCCAATCACTGGCTGACCTCGCCATTGTAGCACATCATGGTGTAGTTACTTCTGTGCAATGTTTTGGAAAGGCATGAAGTGGACTTACTTATGTACTTGCTGTAATTTTGATTGGTGCTCTTGGTTCCTTTTGTTGTACAACAGCCAAGAAGTATGGTATATAAATAGAACTTCATTACTTGTCTAACGATACAAGAGATTCCATATGGGCATGGGGGTTCAATGATGACCGTTATGCTTAATCTCTCCTTGTGGATGATTTTGTTCAAACAATCATACAAGATGAGCTCAACAGAATGAGGAGGATTATGTTTCGGAGGAGAGCACATAGTTCATGGGGGAAGAATAGGATGCAGAGTGAGGTAAGCAAAAGAAACACCATGTTAAGTTCATTCACCCTCATGTTCCTCTGAAAGAAAATCTATCTAGCTATTTCATACTTGTATATGTTAGTTAGACATAGATGATAATTTAAAAACATTCCATAAAAATGAGAATGAAATGAGTTGTTGGACATTTCGCAATGTGAATAGAGCTATATGTCACGTGTATATTTTTACACATGTGATAAAGGTAAAACGTTGCTCTTTTTGTTGTTTACATCACATTATAACAACACAATCAAATACATATTGGTAGGAACGTAGTTCTAGTATTTTATTAATTCAAACATTGATTTGCATGTTATTTTTGAAATATAGATTATAAATATAGAAACAGTTTCGGTACAAGAAGTTTAGTATTTGAAATGAGCTTCGCAAATAGTATGTTTTACCATGCATAAATGTATATCAAATCATCCAACACGGAGGGTTATCTGAAAGTATTCTTTGTCTTTCATTGAAAAAATATTTTTACAACTCAATGGTAATATGTGCAACTACTTTTTCAAGGAAAACCAACATGGAAACGTAGAGACATGCTGAGATTTGCATGGTTACATTTTAATCGAGTAATTTGGTACACTGTAGCCCATGGCTGTCAGTCAAGCGGGCAGATTAGAGGACGAGCATGATGTTGATCATTTTCCATTATCCAATACATGGTGTATGGGTTGATAGTCGGGTTTTTTTTCATCATTTTTCATACTGATTTAACTTATACCTCTGTGCTATCACTTGATTTTGGTGCATTCGAGGTGGTTGGATGATGTTCCCTCATGGACCTACTCGTGGCTTTGATATGTGACCCTTATGTTTCAAAGTTGGGAGTAGATGCTTGTCTAGAAGCGTCGCCATGCACAGCAGTTGATTACAACGACAATCACATGTGGTGATGGAGGAGGACTTCGATTACGGAGGTACATAGTTGCATGATGGCCAAGCTGGTAAAATTAAAGAACTCAAACTGGGCATTTTCAAACAATTTTGGCTTTGAATTACTGACCAGTGCGTGTTGCCTATTATGACCCATGAGGTTCGTTCTGTCCCACACCAAACTTAGTAGGTTTGTACATTTTGATCTCACCATGCTTTATACCTCTTTCAAGATGCTTGGCAACAGAAGTCGCACGCAAGTTACTGCTGGAATTTATTTTTACAGCACTCCTGCAGCGTAGGATCTATCAAAAAAAAATTACGATCGTTTTGTAAATGTACCGTTAGACAATGGTGGTGGCATGATTGTTCATTGCAAGTGCTGGAGGCAATGGATACCATTGTTCTGAGGCATGGGTGAATGGGTCATTTGAAAAGAATAGCGCCCGATCTTCTTTGCTCGTCTTGTCGAGGGGTATATATTATTTCCGCCCCACTACTTATGAGGTCGGATTTACCGACTATCAACCACGTCCAGTCACGCACAAAAATATCTTGTGCCGTCTTTGAAGCGACAGCGAGGCGACGGGAATTCTGAATTTCGGTTGAAGGCGGGGGCCGGTGTTATGGGTGCGGTCTCAACATCACGTGATGGCCTTTTTAGGGAACGTGCGGCAGAATGGAGTTCCTACGAACTAGTGTTTGAAAAAACGCCGACGCTGCATTATCATCTAAGGTACTGTCTGTCGAACTCTGCGCTTCAAATATCATGTGATATTTCAGTCACAAACCGCTAGCGGCCAGCAGACAAAGCTAAGGGAATCTATCTGAGCGCCCTTTACATTTTGCTCACCCAATCGACGTATACCCCCTTCCGACTCTTGCGATTCATTGCTCTCGCGACGCGTATTGCGACAAGCGATGCAAAAACACGAATATTACTTGAGAGCCGTGTTAAAGGTTGCATTATCGCGGGATGAACCGTATTCAGATTCTTCCTGTCGAATTTAATAATTCAACCAAACGAGCACCGGCCAATGTCAAGACTGACTGCATTGTTTGTCTTATTGCACCCCAAACTTGAGTTTCTAGGAATTTCGTTCTGCCGCACGGTCCCCAAATAAACGGACAGAAGTCAAGGATCTTTGCCGCGGGGGGGCGGGGGGGGGGGGGGGGGTTCGCGCATCAGGGATGATTCGGTCCAACATTTTTTTCACCAGTCGTAAACAACTACGATTTTTTATTTAGCCAAGGTTCTTAGTCAAGAACATATTTGTCCTAAAAAACACATGGCCATGCAAGAAGAGAACCTGGAACAATGAAGGGAATTTCCACTCCGATGTGAGCTGTACCGAATTCTAGAGGTTGTTGTCGCGGTCCAGTGATATTTAGCGGTTGTGTGGGGAATGATGCGCCCACCAACTGTCCGAGGCTTGCGCGCACGGTGTGGGCCAGACTATGGGTGAACCACTTGGCCCTTCTGAAAGTTGACCCCCGGCAATACGTAACAGGCCACCAAAAAGAATCAAACCAGGAATAATGCAAAGCACCCAAAACAAACATGAAAATCATAAATGAAGGAAAGAAACCAAAACCGTGAACAAAACACATGAAATACAACAAAAAGTGCGTCAATCAGACACTTTATGTTATGGGAGAGGTGAGATTTGAACTAGACAACAAAAGGCATGAACATAAGAATACCACGCATGGTGAAAATGCAATAAGGAATCCTTGAAATGGAATATGAACGGAAAACCATATATTTAACCTTTTACATCAATCTCATACAATAACTTGTGCGTTGAAATGTAACTTATGATTACGAATGTCAGTGAATCATTGGTTATAGACAAGAATGGATATGAAAGCCGTATATATTAGATTCAAATGTAAATTTAGGTAAAAATGTATATTCACAAGCTAAATATTAGGTAAAGATAAAGAAGAAGTACATATACATATACATATACATATACATATACATATACATAAACATATACATATACATATACATATACATATACATATACATATACATATACATATACATATACATATACATATACATATACATA
>SZWC01002621.1:13873-30487 GCA_023375785.1 Penium margaritaceum
CAGAGTCCGCGACTGTGACTGCTGTTTACACTCGTAGTGTTGTCCTTCTTGCCTCTGTTCTGGATGACCTCTATCGTGTCTCTCAGACTTGTGCTTCTTGCTCCCCCTCCCCTTCCCCTCGTGTTTTTGTCACTGGTGTTCTGTCTTCTGAGCACCATCGATTGCTTCATCGCCGCCTGGGTCATGTAGGCTCCGACATTGTGTCATAGCTCATTCGTATACAGCCCGCCCTCGGTCTTGACGCGGCTTCTTTCAAGAAGCCATCCAAGACTGACTGCCTCTTCTATGCTCAGGGTAAGATGCATCGTTGCACCTACCCTGACTCCCGTTCATGTGCACTTCGTCCTCTCGAGTTAGTTCATTCGAACCTTTTTGGTCCCCTACCCGTCGAGTCTATGTCCGATCGGGGCCGATACGTCTTGACCCTAAAAAAATGACTTCACCTGGATGCGGTGGGTCCACAGGCTGCGCCAAAAGAGTGACGCCGCTCTCGCGGGTTGCCTCTGGCTAGTGATGGCTAAGCGTCAGTCTCGCTACACGCTGCACACCTTCCGGTCGGATTGCGGCAGCAAGTTCCTTGGCAAGATGGACAACTTCTTCGCCGAGCACAGGATTTTTCACCAGGTCTCCGCTCCTGCTACTCCTCAGCAGAACGGTGTTTCTAAGCTCTGGAACCGCACCATGGAGGATGCGGTTCGCGCTATACGGACTGAGTGCGGTCTTCCAGAGTCCTTAGCTTTTGAAGGCTTTGCCTACATGACTTGGGTGTGGAACCGCCTCCCCCCGCACGGTCCTCTTCCGGACCACGTCACACCGTATGAGCTCTGGTTTGGCCACCGTGTTGACTTGCGCCTCGCTCGTGTCTGGGGATCCTTGGCTTCTGTGTGGTACACTAAGGACCAGCAGGGGTCCAAGGTCTCACCGAGAGGTCGCTTGTGTGCCTTCGTCGGTATCTCCCCGTGGTCAAAGGCATGGCATTTTTGGGACCTTACTCATCATCGCATTGTTGAGTCCCGCGACGCGCTCTTCTTTGAGTCCCTCACCTACCGTGATCTGAATTCAATCACGTCGCTGTCCGTCACACACGTGAGGTTTCTCGACGGATGGGGGAGACTGCGCCTGCGAGCACCAAACGCCAGGGTGATGTGTCCGTTTGAGCTCCCTGCACTTCTCTGGCACTTGATGACCCATCAATCATCGTTGCCAGTCTAGAGATCTCTCTAGCACCACCGAATTCTACTCTTATCCCTTCACGCCCCACAGGTACCCACGATCCTATACCTGTGCATACTCCTGTGACCGTACATGTGTGCGTCGGCACTCCTGTCTCTATACGTGGACATGCCTCACTTGCTCCTACTATCACATCGAGCTCCGTGTCTCCCACACCTGCATCTCCTCGCACAGCATCACCAGCTCCCTTGCTCAGCCCTCCCCACCTGCAATTGTGCCCGTTCCTAAGCCTGAGGTGCGCCCCTCAAGCCCGGGTTACTCGCGTGAACCTGGCGGTCGTCTTCGACCATTGGACTCCAAAGCTCAGCAAGTGTCTGATTTCGGACCCAGGCGCTCCGCTTGCATCATCGCGAGTGGTGATCCCGGCACAAAGGCCCTAGGCCTAAGTGTCCGCACTGAGCATGCAGAGGCACATCCAACATGTCCCGTAGGGCACGACCTCGTCACTTGCGAGTTTCATATTGCTTGTGATGTAGTAGCCGATCTTGTCGTCATCACACCTAGCACTAAGGCGTGCGATCTTGCCACGCAGAGCTCTCCCTCTATGGCACCTGACCCGGGCACACTGAGGGAAGCTCTCTCGTCACAGGATGCTGACACTTGGCGTGCTGCCTTCGAGGATGAGCTTCGCGCCATCCAAGAGGACGGAGTTTATGAGCTAGTTGACCTTCCACTTCGGAGGAAGGCTATTGAGGTCAAGTGGGTCTTTTGCAAGAAGGTGAAGCCGGATGGCTCAGTGGAACGCCACAAGGCTCGCTTGGTCATCAAGGAGCACTCTCACATTGAGGGCATTGATTACACCGACACTTTTGCCTCTGTCAGCCGCATGACCTCAGCTCGAGCTCTGTTCGGTGTAGTGACTCAGCGGGACTGGAAACTGCACCAGATGGATGTGAACAATGCGTTCCTCCATGGCTCTCTAGATGAGGAGATTTACGTAGCTCAGCCACCCGGCTTTGATGATGGTGACAAGGTCTGGTACTTCCGCAAGTCCTTGTACGGCCTCAAGTAGTCTCCTCGGTGATGGAACTAGGAGATCACTGGCACCTTGACTCGTGCGGGATATGTAGAGAACGAGGCAAATCTTTCTCTGTTCATCCGACGGACGCCTGAGCGATTCACCGCCATCCTGGTCTACGTTGACGACCTTTTGATCGCGTCTCTTTATTGGAGGCCGTGAAGGAGGTCAAGGCTGTCCTCCAGACTGCCTACAGGATGAAGGACCTTTGTCCTGCAGCGGTTTTTCTTAGCATGGAGATCGTGCAAGACTGCATACGTCGTACTCTACTACTGCATCAGGCCCGATACGCATGTGTTGTGGGGGAGCGCTTTAGTGACCTTCTCGACACAGTGCCCACGGCTTCCACACCTCTCACACCTGACGAGCAGGATGCCCTGATGGTTGACGACCCCACACAACTGGAGGAGGTAATGGATGTGAATCTGTACCCCCGTCTCATCGGATCTTTGATGTACCTGGCCACTACCACACGTACTGGCATCACATTTTCCGTCAACCTCCTTGTCCAGTTTCTGTAGGCTCCACACGCTAGAGCCCTTCACGCGGCTGTGTGAGTGGTGCGGTACGTGGTCTCCACACCGTACCTCTGACTGTGCTTTCACCGGCGGTGTTCGGTGGTCCTTGACGTCTACACCGTCAGCGATTGGGCCTGGAGTCCGGATGGACACAGTCGCACCGGTTACATGTTCTTGCTCGGTGGGACCGCTGTGTTCTGGCAAAGCAGGAAGGAGGGTTGCATTGCACGTAGCTCATCAGAGGCAGAGTACGTTGCTCTGGGTGTAGGGGCTGCTGAGGTGGTATGGCTGCAGCGCCTGTTCCTTGAGCTTGTCCAGTTAGTATTCGCCATTGTGCTTCGTGGCAACAACCAGAGTGCTCTTGCCATTGCAAAGAACGCTGATGTCCTTCATGCTCACATAAAGCACATTGCGGTTGAGCACCACTTCGTGCGTGATCTGGTGCAGCGACACGTGATCTCCATCATTTGGGTTAGCACTGACATGCAATGTGCAGACATCTTGACGAAGGCACTAGCACACAGACTTTGCCCCTTGTCTGAGAGTGGTTGAGTGTGGGGTGTGTCTGTGTCCGTATCACATTTTTTGTTACACTCATTTTTGTACTCGTCTCAATGCTACACGTGTATGGACATGCGAACCATCGGGTCATGGGGGAGTGTTGTGATTTGTAACGTTCCTGTTGACTTGTACAGTTCACTGTGACCACTTAGCCGTGTCCATACTCGTGCAGATCCCTGATGCGGAGCCTGGAGGCACCGGTGCATCATCTGGTGGCAAACTACCATCCTCGAGCTAACTGACGACCGTTCCATAGTTTTGGACACCACCCGAGACCTTATGTAGTTTTCCTGCAGCACGCAGGAGTTTATTGGTGGACTGGTTGTTGGCCCGATTGGCATGTTTTTGTACTGTGTGTCCACCGTTTAATGCAAGATGCATGCATGTGACTAGTCGTAGCGTACGACTTTTGATTTTGCATGTCTAGGTTCAGATGGCGTAGCGTTTCGATATGTCGGCGCAGAGTTATGGCCAAAACAGTGGTTATGGGCCGGTTTTAGGACAGATCTTGCACTACCGCATGCAACATCTGCCGTGCGCCACGGCAGGTACTTATGCCATGGAACTGTCATTTGTCATTCCCCTCTTCAAATGCTATTGAAGAATTCTGACACTTTGCCTTGTGTCTCCTAGCTAGACCCTTGTCGTTCTGTGCACAACTTGTGAATGTCATCATCGCCTGACCAGGCACTGACGCCTAGTCAGCGGCTATGTCGCTAAGAAGCTTCCACGCATCTTCTCACCTCTGTCTCGCACCACACATCTGGCCGCATCCTCCTGCAAGGCACATGCTATGACCGTCTGTTCCACGTCTCCACATTCGCACCCTCTCCTGCCATCGCTGCCCATGTGCATGTTGCGCGCTCACTCACACCCACTCATGCACAACTGTTACATCGTCGCCTGTGCCACATCCATACAGCAGCCATCGATAGCATGCTTTGTGTTCTTCCTGCCGATGGCCTTGATGCTGCCACGTTTCAGGCTCTGTGTCCCCCTAACTATCATGACTGTGCTCAGGGCAAAATGCATTGGTTCCCATTCTCCACTTCAGAGTCTCACACTTCTCACCTGTTGTTCTTCGCGCATCTCTCATTGTACTCCGTTGTGTCCTCCCGGCTTGTGTACATCGGCGTGCAGATGAATGATGGCGAGACTTGACGCTGCTGGAGTGTTTTCCCGGTGGAGCCGACACGCGGTGAGGCCCACGCACCGTTCGCCGAAGCCTCCTCCCTACGGCGATGCGCTCAGCTCCATCGACAGGCCTCCGCGGCGGTCGAGCCGCCGACGGTCACTGCCACTACAGATGCTGTTTCCATGCACTTAGCTCTGTTTTTGGTTTTGGCATTGCGTCTGCATCGTCATGCTATGCCTAGGGTCCATGTCTCCTACTGTGTGACCCTCCTTGGCGTCACTGACTGTCGTAGGCACTGCCCAGGTTCGGGCAGCCATAACTCTTTGCTGCTATTTTTCTAGCTGATTCTGACCGCACGACTGCGTTCGCCACGTTGGTATTCTAGTATGGTCCAGTTTTCAGGCAAAACGGACAACGCCCGGGTTTTGGGCTGTCGGGCGTCTGGCAGGGCTCACCGACAAAACCCAGCCTGCCAGAAAACAGGTCTAGGACTATTTTCTGATTGGGTGGTTAGATGAGTAACAAGTTCTACACTAGTGGGGGGGAGTTAGAACTTGGAGAGGTCTCTCATTGTTGCTCATTCTTCATTCCTAATTAGTCACTTTTAGTTTTCAGCTGCTTTCTGGCGCTAACACTGGCGCGAGCATTTCTAAGTAACAAACCCAGAGCTCCCAGACTTAGACTCTAGAGTAGTAGACTGAGGGGGCAGCTGACTAAGCAATGAGGGTGGAAGCCCGCACGCTGCATCAACAATGCTGCTGCCCCAACCTGCTGCCTAGGTTTTCTAGCTTGGTATCAGAGCCAGAGCGTAGCAGTAGCAGCAGAAGACTGGGAAACAGGTGCCAGACAATACCGGCGGACCCCCATACGCGCCAGTGCAGGGGAAATGCTGCCGGATTTTTTCCGGCAACATTGACCCTCCTGGTGGCAGCGTCAGATTTTTTCCCACGGCCACAGGGACAGGGGAAATGCTGCCGAAGTTTTTTTGGCAGCACTGACCCCCACGCGTGACGCGAGGAGGTGAGCGGCAGGCGGCGTCCGACACCTGCGAGCGACGATGTACGCTGCAATGTCATCTAGGTGCAGTGACTGGCACCAGCACGCAACAGCAACAACCTACAGTAGCGGTAGGCACAGGCAACAGTAGCGAGCAGTGGCAACAGCAGCCAGCAGCAGCTACGTGCAGCAGCAGTAGTAGCAGGCAGAAGCAGCAGCTCGCAGCAGCAACCAGCAGTAGCAGCCAGTAGTAGTAGCAGCAGCAGAAGCAGCGTGCAGCAGCAGCCCGCAGCAGCATCCCGCAGCAGCAGCGAGTAGCAGCCGTAGCACGCAGCAGCTGTAGCAGCATGTAGCAGCAGCAATGAGCTGCAGCAGCCGCAACAGCGAGCCGAAGCAGCAGTCAGTTGTAGCAGTAGCAATAGCGAGCAGCTGCTGGCAGCAGCCAGCCGCGGCTGCTGCTGCTCGCAGCTCGCAGCGAGCAGCAGCCCGCTGCTACCAGTAGACAGCAAGCTGCTGCCCGTTTTGACAGGAAAAACAGGAAAAAAAAAATGACGAGAAGGGGAAAAAAAATCCCCCACCCCGCAGCCCACAGCAGCAGCCCGTAGCAGCAGCGAGCAGTAGCTGCAGCACGTTGCAGCTGCAGCAGCATGAAGCAGCAGCAGCAGGCTGCACCAGCCACAACAGCCGTAGCAGCTCGCAGCAACAGCACCTGCAGTTGCAACTACAGCCGCAGCAACAGCAGCAGCAGCAGCAACCGCCATTGTAGCAGCAGCAGCAGCTGTAGCAACAGCAGCAGCAGCAGCAGCACCTGCATCAGCAGCAGCAGCAGCCACAAAGGCAACAATACCAACAGTTGCAGCAGTAGCAGCAGTTGCAGCCGCTACAACAGCAGCAACAGCAGCAGTAGCGGCGGCCCCGCTACTGACGTCATTACTGACGTCATCAACAAAAAAAACCAAAGGAGTGGGTAGAACTCCCACTGCCCCAAGCCACTGCTGATATTAGAAACTCAAAGACAGAAAAGAGAAAAAAAAACAAGGGACACCAAACCATGGCTGGTAGCCCCGCTGAGGAGGGGTCCTCCTCTGTTGGGGAGACCCCTACCCCCCCTTTCTTGCAGCGATTGCAGCAGCAGCAGCAGCAGCAGAAGCAGCAGCCCACTGGTGTCGTTGGCGGCAACCCTGATCCCCTCGTCTCTCTTCAGCAACAGCTCGCCGCCTTGATGCAGCAGCTTGCAACGCTACAGCCAGTAGCCTCCCGGACTGCCACCAGTGCACCGCCGCCGTTCATCCCTCTAGGGCACGCCAGCCCGGCTGTGTCTGCTGCCACGTACTACCTGGCACAGCAGTAGACTCAGCGCCAGCGACAGACAGTGATCTCCGTCCTTGGCCCCACTCTGGGCGCTGGCCGCAAGCAAAAGGACTTTGAGACGCCGCCGCCGCCGCTTCAGGCCGGCGAGCAGTTCTGGAGCTGGGAGCTCAGCTTCTAGATCTGGGCGCAAGGTGAGGGCCTGTGGGCATACTACACCCTCCCTTACGACTCCACCCAGGCCGACCAGCTGTATAACGCTGGTCGTGTCGTCCGTGCCTACGTCCCAGTCGCCCCTCCAGCTTCCCGCCTGGCCCTAGAGCCTTTCCTCCACGACTTCACCTTTGGCAACATCCCAGACCCTGCAGCCGCACGGCACGTCCTCACTAGACCCCATCACCTGTCTAGCAACGCTGAGATTAACCGTCTGCTCCGGGAGTTCAACTCCCTGCACATGGGGCAGACCGAGACAGTCACTGCCTACTGGCAGCGGGCGGAGGACATCCTTCGTCGTCTCAGCAAATCTGCTCCACCTCCTCTGTCTACGCTCCTCACCATCAAGCGTAGCGCCACCGGTGCGTACGCGGACGTCTTCATACACAACCCCCAGGATGTCCTCTACACCATGGTGGCCTAGGGCACCCTCATGCCCTAGGCATACAAGCTCTTCCTCCGCATTGAGGAAGCCTGCCAGGAGTCTGAGCTCCATCGCACGGAGGCTCTTGCATCCCCTGTCGTCGCCTCTCCTACCGTTGCCTTCGAGGCCGTCGCCTCCACCGCCGCAGCTACCTCATCGTCTTCGGGGAAGAAGAAGAAGAGCCAGAACAAGAAAGGCAAGGGTCCGTCGCAACAGCAGCAGTCATCGACCGGATCCAACGGTTGTCGCTCGGTCTACCACAACTGTGGCCAGCCCGGGCACAGGTCGTACACGTGCCCTCTCCCGACGGATGAGGCGCACGTCATCGCCACCATGCATCGCCAGCATGAGCGTCGTTTCGCCTCTGCCGCCATTTCTACTGCTGGCCCTCACACTTCGACCTCGTCCAGCAGCTCCGCCCCTCCGACAGCTCCGCCAGTCTCGCAGACACCCACGTTGCAGAAGTACTATCCACAACCGTCGGCGCCTCCGTTCCCGTCGTCGGCACGGTCCCTCCCTTACCCGAGCTCCGGTGCCGTCACTCTGCACTCGGTCTACACTCCCGGGCCGTCCTCCTGTGAGCATCAGCTGGAGCAGTTCATCGCGCTCCAGCTCGCCCTGACGTGCCCTCCTCCCCAGGGAAGTGCGCGTTGCATCACCTCCTGCTCTCCTGCCCCGCCTTGCATGACTGAGACTGATCTGCGGTCGTGTCCCATTTCCTCGTCTGTTGCATCGTCTCCCGTGGTCTCCTCTACCCCTTCCTGTGATGACGTTGCATGGCTTGACGATTGGCAGTCTCGGTTTGCGCCTCCTTCCACCATGCCCGCGTCCCTTGCTTGCTGCGATGTGACCGTTAGCGATCTGGCGACCCCGGTCCATGACCTCGCTGAGGCCTAGATCATCATCTCCGGGGCCACGCATCACATGACGGCCTCTCGTGAGGCCTTCAGTATGCTCGGTCCTGTAGGCGATGTCTCCGGCGTCCAGACGGGCTCCGGACAGATGTTGTATGTCCGTGGTGTTCGCGTTGTTCGTTTCCGTGGTCCTGCCGGTGACATCTTTCTGACCGACGTCCTCTTCGTCCCTGGTCTCGAGCTCAGCCTCCTGTCCGTCACTGCACTCGCGTGGTATTGGCACTGTGTTGTTGCATACGTCAGGTCTCGTAGTCCTGCACGCCACCGCCCGTGGCAACCTGTGGCATGTGCCCCGTCTCTCCTCCTCCCCTTCCGTCTCCTCCCCGTCAGCCGCCACAGGCCATGTGTTTGTCACCAGCACGCTTTCCCCTTCGCACACTCGCCTCTTAGAACGCCGCCTTTGCCACATCCACTCTGCCGCCATAGACAGCATGCTCCGCACCCAGCCGGCCAAGGGCCTTGACCCTGAGACTTTCACCCTCCGGTGCCCCACCGAGTGCATTGATTGAGCTGAGGGGAAGATGCACCGGTCCACGTACCCTCTATCTTCCTCCCGTGCGTCCGCTCCTCTTGACCTTGTCCATTCGGACGTCGTGGGCCCTCTCCCCGTCGAGTCCGTCAGCGAGCATGGCCGCTATGTCCTCACCCTCACTGACGACTACTCTCGCTACCGCTGGGTCTTCTGCCTTCGGCAGAAGAGCAATGTCGCCCGCACCATTCAAGACTGGCTTGTCCTTGCGGAGTGCGAGTGTGGCCGCCCTCTTTGCCGCTTTTGCTCTGATCGTGGTGGTGAGTACATGGGTGAGGCCACGACCTTTCTTGCCACACGTAGCATCCACCATGAGACACCCGCGCCCTACACGCCCGCACTGAACGGTGTTTCCGAACGGTGGAACCGTACAATGGCCGACGCCGTCCACACCATACGGGTCGAGTCCGGTCTCTCTGATGGCTTGTACTTTGAAGCAATGGCCTACATGACCTGGGTCTGGAACCGGATTCTCCACGGCCCCCTCCCCCGCTAGTCCACGCCTTACCAGCATTGGTGCGGTCACCGTGCTGACCTCCACCCGGCTTGCATCTGGGGCTACGTGGCTGTGGTGTGGCTGCCCGTCCTGCAGCAGGGCGGCAAGCCCACCCCCCGAGGATGTCCCTGCACCTTCCTCGGTGTCTCTCGTCAGTCCAAGGCGTGGAGCTTTTGGGATCCCTCCCGGAACTCCATCGTCGAGTCTCGGGATGCACTCTTCTTCGAGGACCTGTT
Organism: Penium margaritaceum; assembly: GCA_023375785.1. Lineage (NCBI taxonomy): Eukaryota > Viridiplantae > Streptophyta > Zygnematophyceae > Desmidiales > Peniaceae > Penium > Penium margaritaceum. The sequence continues at coordinate 23,455 of SZWC01002621.1, forward strand.
TCCTCGCAACCTCATTTGCTCCCACTCATTTGTGTCGATCCCGTCGCGTGGGGGAGTGAGTCCGTCCTCCCGCCTATCGCTCCCGGGTGACACATTCCTCAGTCCCTCTGAGCCGGCAGCCCCAGTCGCGTCTTTTGGTCCCTCTGCGCCAACAGCCCCAGTCGCGTCCGCTCGTCCCCTTGAGCCGTCAGCCCCAGTCGCGTCTGCCAGCCCCTCCGAGCCCACTGCCCCAGTCGTGTCCGCTGGTCTCTCCGAGCCGGTAACCCCAGACGCGTCCGCTGGTGTCTCCGGGCTGGCAGCCCCTGTCGTGTCCGCTGGCCCCTCCGGTCCGGTAATCCCAGACGCGCCCGCCAGTCCCTCCGAGCCAGCAGCCCCGGTCGCGTCCGCTGGTCCCTCCGGAAAGGTAGCCCCAGTCGTGTCCGCTGGCCCCTCAGGTCCAGCAGTCCCAGACATGCCCGCCAGTCCCTCCAGGCCAGCAGCCTTAGTCGCATCCGCCGGCCCATCAGGGCCACCTGCCCCGTTTGCATCCACTGGCCCCTCCGGGCCAGCAACCCCGTCTGCCTCCATTGGCCCCTCGGACTCAGCGCCGTCTCCTGCCCTGCCACGCTACACACGTGGCCCAGGCCGCAGCCTCCGACCCCGACCGTCGACGAGCGTGCAGACTGTCACACCACGCTCCGTGGCGCCTCGACCCCCCGTGGCTCCACGTGTCTCCTCCACTCCCGCGGTCGTGAGTGGGGACCCTGGCACCAAGGCCCTCGGCTTGACCACCTCGGCCATCATTGTAGAACTTCACCCAGGCTCCGCACTGGGCTACGCCATGCTCCATCACGAGCACCGGGACGCTGTCGTGGCTGCACTCGCACGTATCCCACCCGGGGCTCGAGATGCACACGCTCTCTTAGTCCGTTCTACAGCACGCCCGGAGGATTGAGCCACCCTGCGCGAGGCACGAGCCTCTCCTAAGGTTGCACACTAAGACGCTTTCTGTGCCGATGAGCTCGCTGCTATCCGACAGCACCATGTGTACGACCTCGTCGACCTTCCTCCAGGTCGGAAGGCCATCGGCGCCAAGTGGGTTTTTCGGCGCAAGTGGAAGCCCGACGGGTCCTTGGACAAGTATAAGGCCCGCCTTACAGCCAAGGGGTTTGCCTTGATTCGTGGGTTCGACTATGACCAGATCTTTGCCCCGGTTGGCCGGTTCTCCACTAGCCGGGTGCTCTTCAGCCTGGTCGCCCAGCATGGGTGGGAGCTGCATCAGATGGATGTGAGCAACGCGTTTCTCCATGGCTCACTGGAGGGTGAGGAGGTCTACATGGTGCAGCCCCCAGGCTTCGACGACGGCACTGGGAGAGTCTGGCGACTGCGTAAGGCCCTCTATGGCCTGAAGCAGTCGCCTCAGTACTAGAACCAAGAAATCAGCAGCACGCTCCTTCGGGGCGGACTCCACTGCAGCATCGCTGACCTCGCACTGTTTGTTAGTCTGCGAGGCCAGACTTTTGCCGCTGTTCTGGTTTACGTCAACGATCTCCTCATCGCGTCGCCACACACGGCTGCCATCCAGCACGTCAAGGACTTGTTGCACGCCGCCTACTAGATGAAGGATCTCGAATCTATCAGAGTCTTCCTGGGCATGGAGCTCGAGCATGATCGCTCGCAGGGCGTCCTGCACATCCACCAAGCAGCCTATGTGCAGAATCTGTCCATCCGCTTTGCGGAAGACCTGCCACTCGTGCCGAGCGCATCTTCACCCATGTCACCCGATGGCCAAGTGAAGCTGAAGAGTCCCGACCCACCCATCGTAGGGGAGCCAGTTGACGTGACCACGTACCTGCGAGTCATCGGGTCAGTGATGTTCCTGGCGACGATGACGCGCCCAGACATCGCGTTCGCCGTCAACCTCGTGGCCCAATTCTCTCAGGAGCCGCATCACCTCCATTACGAGGCCGCGATCCGAGTACTGCACTATGTTGTCTCGACTCCTCGACGAGGTCTCATGTTCCGCTGTCAGCCATCTGTGGTCGCGGTGGGATACACCGACAGTGACTGGGCTTGCAATCCGGACGGTAAGAGTCGCACAGGCTGGATCTTTCTGATTGGCGGCACAGCCGTGTCCTGGCGCAATGGTAAGCAGGGGTGCATTGCACGCAGCACTGCTGAGGCTGAGTATGTGGCTCTTGGCTCAGGCGCATGTGATAGTGTGTGGCTGCGTTGTTTGTTGGCCGAGTTGCGTCAGCATGTCGCATCCATCACGTTGCATTGTGACAATGAGAGTGCCATGGCCATCGCCGACAATGACGGCGTGCATCACACACGCACAAAGCCATCAACGTTGAGTATCACTATGTGCGTTCGTTGTCGCATGACGGCAGCATCAGCATCGTGTGGGTTGAGACAGCATGACAGTTGGCTCACTTCTTCACCAAGGCACTGAAGCGTGACTCCTTCAAGAAGGTTGTGAGTTCGGTTGGCGTGCGTCCATGAGTTGCTCTCTTTGTCCCTGCTTGCATGTTTGCGTGGTCTGAGGGAGACTCGTCGTTTTCTGTGTCTCTGCCCGCACATATGCACTACGCCTGGGAGTCATGGGGGAGTGTTGTTTTGTGCGCATCTCTCATTATACTCCATTGTGTCCTCCCGGCTTGTGTACATCGGCGTGCAGATGACTAACGGCGAGACTTGACACTACTGGACTGTCGCGCGGTGGAGTCGACGCGCGCTGAGGCCCACGCACCGTTCGCTGAAGCCTCCTCCCTACGGCAATGCGCTCAACTCCATCGGCAGGCCTCCGCGGCGGTCGAGCCGCTAATGGTCAGTGCCACTGCAGATGTTGTTTTCATGCACTCAGCTCTGTTCCTGGTTGTGGCATTGCGTCTGCATCGTCATGCTATGCCTAGGGTCCATGTTTCCTACTGTGTGGCCCTGCTTGGCATCACTGATTGTCATAGGCACTACCCAGTTTTGGGCAGCCATAACTCTTTGCTGCTATTTTTCTAGCTGATTATGACCGCACGACTGTGTTCGCAACGTTGGTATTATGGTATGGTCCAGTTTTCAGGCAAAACGGACGACGCCTGGGTTTTGGGATGTCGGCCGTCTTGCAGGCCTCACCGAGAAAACCTGCCAGCCTGAAATTAGCTGTTTTCTGATTGGCTGATGAACTGAGTAACAAGCTCTACAGAGCTGGGGGGGGGGCTAGAACTTGGAGGGGTCCCCCATTGCTGTTCATTCATCATTCCTATTCAGTTACTATCAGTTTTCAGCTGCTTTCTGGCGCTAACTCTGGCGCGAGCGTTTCTGAGTAACAAACCCAGAGCTTCCAGACTTAGACTCTAGAGTAGCAGACTGAGGGCACAACTGACTTAAGCAACGAGCGTGGAAGCCCGCACGCTGCATCATCAACGCTGCTGCCCCAACCTGCTGCATAGTTTTTCTGTTTTGGTATCAGAACCAGAGCGTAGCAACAGCAGCAGAAGACTGGCGAACATGTGCCAGACAACACCGGTAGACCCCCATACGCGCCAGTGCAAGGGAAATGCTGCCGGATTTTTTCCGACAGCATTGACCCTCCTGGTGGCGGCGTCAGATTTTTTCCCACGGCCACTGGGCTAGGGGAAATCCTGCCGAAGTTTTTCGGTAGCATTGACCCCAACGCGTGACGCGAGGAGGTGAGCGGCAGGCGGCGTCTGACATCTCTGGGCGACGACGCACGCGGCAATGTCACCCGGGTGCAGTGACTGGCACCACCAGCAGCAGCAGGCAGAAGCAGCAGCTCGCAGCAGCCCGCAGCAGCAGCAGCTCGTAGCAGCAGCAGCAGCAGCCCGTAGCAGCAGCAGCTTGCAGCAGCAGCGTGCAGTAGCAGCAGCAGCCCGTAGCAGTAGCCCGCTGTAGCAACCCGTAACAGCAGCAGGCAGCAGCCGCAGCACGCAGCAGCTGCAGCAGCGTGCAGTAGCAGCAGCGAGCTGCAGCAGATGCTGCAGCGAGCTGAAGCAGCCGCCAGCTGCAGCAGCAGCAGCAGCTGGCAGCTGCCAGCCGCGGCTGCTGCTGCCCGCTGCTCGCAGCGAGCGAGCAGTAAGCAGCAGCCCGCTGCTGCCAGTGAGCAGCAGCTCGCTGCTGCTAGGCGAGCAACAGCCCGCTGCTCGCAGCAGACAGCGGGCTGCTGCCCGCTGTGACAAGAAAAAAGAAACAAAAAAGAGAACAAAAAAATCCCCCACCCCCGCAGCTCGCTGTAGCACCCTGCAGCTGCAGCAAGCAACTATAGCAGCACTCACCAGCAGTAGCGAGCTGCAGCACCTCGCTGCTCCAGTAGCAGCAGCACAACAGCTGCTGCAGCTCGCAGCATCAGCAGCTGCAACTACAGCTGCAGCAGCATCGGCAACAGTAGCAGTAGCTGCAGCACCCGCAACAATAGCAGTAGTAGCAGCAACAACAGCAGCATCAGCAAACAGTTGCAGCAGCACCAGCAGGAGCGGCAGCATCAGCAGCAACAGCAGCAGCGGCTGCAACAGCAGCAGCAGCTCCAGCAGCAGTAGTAGCAGCAGCGGCTGCTGCAGCATCAGCACCAACAACAACAGCGACGGCCCCAACATTCGCCGCTGCTGACATCAGCACCCCTCTGCTGACATCACTGCTGATGTCACTACTGACGTCATCAACAAACCAAAAAAAAAGGGGGTGAGAAGAGGGGAAAAAGGGGAAAGGGGGAAGACCAGAGGAGTGGGTAGACTCCCCGCTCCCCCCACCTCCTACTGAAATCAGCAACACAAAGACAAAAAAAGGGAAAAAAAAACACAGACACCAAGGCATGGTTGGTAGTCCCGGCGAGGAGGGGTCCTCCTCTGATGGGGGGACCCCTACCCCTCCTTTCTTGCAGCGATTGCTATAGTTGTAGCAGTAGCAGCAACAGCAGCAGCACCCGCCGCCGCTATAGTACCAGCAGCCGTCGCTGCAACACCAGCAGCCGTCGCCGCCGCAAGAGTAGCAGCTGCCGCCGCCGCCACCGCAGGAGCAACCGCCGCCGCCACGGCAACAGCAGCTGCCGCCGCCGCACCAACAGCAGCAGTCGCCGCCATTGTAGTAACAGTAGCCACCGCCTCTACAGCAGCAGCCACCGCCGCTATAGCAGCAGTAGCCGCCGCCCATACAGCAGCAGCCACCGCCGCTACAGCAGCAGCAGCCGCCGCCTCTACAGTAGCAGCCGCCAGCGCTGCAACAGCAGCAGCCGCCGCCCATACAACAGCAGCCACCGCCGCTGCAGCAGCAGCAACCGCCGCCCCTACAGCAACAGCAGCAGCCCACTGGTAACGTTGGCGGCACCCCTGACCCACTTGCTGCTCTTCAGCAACAACTCGCCGCCTTGACACAGCAGCTTGCGGCGCTACAGCCAGTCGCCTCCCAAACCGCCACCAGCGCACTACCGTCGTTCATCCCTCCAGGGCACGCTAGCCCCGCTGTGTCCGCCGCCACGTACTACTTAGCATAGCAGCAGACTCAGCGCCAACGGCAGACAGTGACCTCCGTCCTTGGCCCCACTCTGGGTGCCGGCCGTAGGCAGGACTTTGAGACGCCGCCACCGCCGCTTCAGGCTGGCGAGCAGTTCCGGAGCTGGGAGCTCAGCTTCTGGATCTGGGCGTAGGGTGAGGGTCTGTGTGCCTACTACACCCTCCCTTACGACTCGACCCAGGCCGACCAGCTATATGACGCTGGTCGCGCCGTCCGCGCCCTTGTACCAGTCGCCTCTCCAGCTTCCCGCCTTGCCCTGGAGCCCTTCCTCGGCGACTTCACCGCTGGCGCCATCCCAGACCCGGCAGCCGCCTGGCACGTCCTCACCAGACCCCATCGCCTGTCCAGCGACGCTGAGATCAGCCATCTGCTCTGGGAGTTCAACTCCCTACACATGGGGGAGGCCGAGACGGTCACTACCTACTGGCAGCGCACAGAGGACATCCTCGGTCGACTCGGCAAGTCGGCTCCACCCCCTCTGTCCGCGCTCCTCACCATCAAGCGCGGCGCTACCAGCACATATGCGGATGTCTTCGTCCACTACCCTCAGGACGTCCTCACCACCATGGAGGCCCAGGGTACTCTCATGCCCTAGGCATATGAGATTTTCCTTTGCATTGAGGAAGCTCGCCAGGAGTCCCAACTCCATCGCACGGAGGCCCTTGCATCCCCTGCCGTCGCCGCCCCCGCCGTTGCCTCCGTGGCCGTTGCCTCCCCTGTCGCAGCTACCCCATCGCTCTCAGGGAAGAAGAAGAAAAGCCGGAAAAAGAAGGGCAAGGGTCCATCGCAACAGCAGCAGCAGCAGTCATTGACCAGTCCCAGCGGTAGTGGCTCGGTCTGCCACAACTATGGCCAGCCTGGGCACGGGTGGTACACGTGCCCTCTCCCGACGGACGAGGCCCGCGTCATCACCACCATGCGACGCCAGGGGGAGCGCCGCCTTGCCTCTGCCGCCGTCGCTGCTGCTGGTCCTACCACTCCAACCTCGTCCAGCACCTCTGCCACTCCGACAGCTCTACCTGTCCTGCAGCCACCCGCACCGCAGCAGCACTACCTGCAGTAGTACTACCCTCAGCCGTCGGCACCTCCGCTTCCTTCACCGGCTCAGTCACCCTACTACCCGGGCTCCGGCGCCGTCACTCCGCATTCTGTGTACACTCCTGGGCCGTCATGTCGAGAGCGTCAGCTGGAGCAGTTCATCGCGCTCCAGCTTGGCCTCCCTCGCCCTCCTCCACAGGGAAGTGCGAGTTGCGTCACCTCCTGCCCTCCAGCCCATCCCTGCATGACTGAGACTGAGCTCCGGTCGTGTCCCATTTCCTTGTCTGTCTCGTCGTCTCTCGTGATCTCATCCACTCCACTCCTTGACGACACTGCATGGCTTGACGACTGGCAGTCTCGTTTCGCTCCTCCGTCCACCGTGTCCGCGTCCCTCGCTTGCTGCCATGTGACCGTGACTGATCTGGCGACCGCTGTCCAGGACCCTGCTGAGACCTGGATCATTGACTCCGGGGCCACGCATCACATGACGGTCTCT
>SZWC01002621.1:30576-47339 GCA_023375785.1 Penium margaritaceum
GAGACTGAGCTCCGGTCGTGTCCCATTTCCTTGTCTGTCTCGTCGTCTCTCGTGATCTCATCCACTCCACTCCTTGACGACACTGCATGGCTTGACGACTGGCAGTCTCGTTTCGCTCCTCCGTCCACCGTGTCCGCGTCCCTCGCTTGCTGCCATGTGACCGTGACTGATCTGGCGACCGCTGTCCAGGACCCTGCTGAGACCTGGATCATTGACTCCGGGGCCACGCATCACATGACGGTCTCTCGCGAGGCCTTCAGTATGCTCGGTCCCGTCGGCGATGTCTCCGGGGTCCGGACGGGCTCCGGACAGGTGTTGCCTGTCGGTGGGGTAGGCGTCGTTCGTTTCCGTGGTCCGGCCGGTGATGTCTTTTTGACCGATGTTCTCTTTGTCCCTGGTCTCGAACTCAGCCTCCTGTCCGTGAATGTCCTTTACCGCATGAGCATGGACGTTGTGCACTCACGTGGTGTCGGCACTGTGTCGTTGCGTCCGTCGGGTCCTGTCGTACTGCACGCCATCGCCTGTGGCAACTTGTGGCACGTTCCCCGCCTCTCTTCCTCCCCTCCCGTCTCCTCCCCGTTGGCTGTGACCGGTCATGTGTTCGTTACCAGCACGCTTTCTCCTCAGCACACCCGCCTCTTGCACCGCCGCCTTTGCCACGTCCACTCTGCCGCAGTAGAGAGCATGCTCCGTACCCAACCAGCCACGGGCCTTGATCCGGAGACCTTCCCTCTCCCCTGCCCCACTGAGTGCATTGACTTCGCTCAGGGGAAGATGCACCGGTCCACGTACCCCCTCTCTTCCTCACGGGAGTCCGCCCCCCTTGACCTTGTCCACTCGGACGTCATGGGCCCTCTCCCCACCGAGTCCGTTGGTGAGCATGGCCGCTATGTCCTCACTCTGACGGACGACTACTCTCGCTACCGTTGGGTCTTCTGCCTTCGGCAGAACAGCGATCTCGCCCGAACCATTCAGGACTGGCTTGTCCTCGCGGAGTGCGAGTGTGGCCGCCCCCTTCGTCGCTTTCGCTCCGATCGCGGTGATGAGTACCTGGGTGAGGCCACGACCTTTCTTGCCTCCCGTGGTATCCGCCATGAGACGTCTGCACCCTACACACCTGCCCAGAACGGCGTCTCCGAGCGGTGGAACCGTACCATGGCCGACGCCGTCCGCACCATGCGAGTCGAGTCCGGTCTCTCCGATGGCTTCTACTTTGAGGCCATGGCCTACATGACCTGGGTCTGGATCCGGGTTCCCCACGGTCCCCTTCCCCGCCAGTCCACGCCCTATCAGCACTGGTGCGGTCGGCGTGCTGACCTCCGCCCGGCTTGCGTCTGGGGCTACATAGCTGTTGTGTGGCTGTCCGCCCCACAACAGGGTGGCAAGCTCGCCCCTCGCGGACGCCCCTGCACCTTTCTCGGCGTGTCTCGTCAGTCCAAGGCCTGGCGCTTCTAGGACCCATCCCGGCACTGCATCGTCGAGTCCCGCGATGCCCTCTTTTTCGAGGACCTGTTTCCCCGCGACCTCATCCGCTCCGGCTCGTCCGTGTCCCTCCCGTCGTGTGGGGGAGTGGTGAGTCCGTCCTCCGTCCTGTCGCTTCCGGGTGACACATCACTCCCTCCATCCGAGCCGATAGCCTCGGTCGCGGCTGCTGGCCCCTCCGGGCCGGTAGCCCCAGTCGCGTCCGCCGGCCCCTCTGGGCCGGCAACCCCTTTTGCGTCCGCCGGCCCCTCCGGGCCTGCAAGCCCAGTCGCGTCCGCTGGCCACTCCGGGTCGGCAGCCCTAGTCGTGTCCGCTGGCCACTCCGAGCCGGCTGCCCCAGTGGCGTCTACTGGCCCATCCGGGCCGTCAACCCCAGTCGCGTCCGCTGGCCCACCTGGGCCGGCAGCCGTAGTCGCTTCCGATGGTCCCTCCGGGCCGACGGCACTAGTCGCGTCCGCTGGTCCCTCCGGCCCGGTAGCCCCAGTCGCTTCCGATAGCCCCTCCAGGCCGACGACTCCAGTCGCGTCTGCTGGCCCCTCCGCGCCAGCAGCCCCAGTCGCATCCGCTCGCCCCTCCGGGCCAGCAGCCCTAGTCGCGTCCACTCACCCCTCTGGGCTGGCAGCCGCTGTTGTGTCCGCTGGCCCCTCTGGCCCAGTAGCGCCTGTGGCGTCTACTGGCTCCTCTGGACCAATAGCACCGTCCGCCTCCGTCGGCCCATCGGACTCAGCACCATCTTCTGCCCGACCACGCTACACGCGTGGCCCAGGCGGCAGCCTCCGACCTCGGCCGACAGTGAGCGCGCAGTCCGTCGCTCCCCGTTCCGTGGCGCCTCGACCCCCTGTGGCTCCACGTGTCTCCTCCACTCCCACGGTCGTGAGTGAGGACCCTGGCACAAAGGCTCTCGGCCTGACCATTTCTACCATTATCGCAGACCTTCACCCGGGCTCTGCATTGGGGTACGTCATGCTTCATCACGAGCATCATCATGCTGTTTTGGCTGCACTTGCACGCATCCCACCTTGGGCTCGTGATGCACATGCCCTCTCAGCCCGGTCCACAGCGCGCCCAGAGGACCCTTCCACCCTACGCGAGGCTCGAGCCTCCCCTGAGGCCGCACATTGGGATGCTACCTGTGTCGAGGAGCTCGCCGCTATCCAACAGCACCACGTGTATGACCTTGTCGTCCTCCCTCCAGGTCGGAAGGCCATTGGTGCCAAGTGGGTCTTTCGGCGTAAGTGGAAGCCTGACTGATCCTTGGACAAGTAAAAGGCCCGTCTCATAGCAAAGGGGTTTACTCATGTCCTTGGGATCGATTACGACCAGATCTTTGCCCTAGTTGGCCGGTTCTCCACTAGCTGGGCATTGTTCAGCCTGGTTGCCCAGCACGGGTGGGAGCTGAATCAGATGGACGTGAGCAAGGCATTCCTCCATGGCTCACTGGAGGGTGAGGAGCTCTACATGACGCAGCCCCCAGGCTTCGACGACGGCACTGGGAGAGTTTGGCGGCTGCGGAAGGCCCTCTATGGCCTGAAGCAGTCGCCTCGATAATGGAACCAGGAGATCAGCAGTACGCTTCTCCGTGGCGGCCTCCAGCGCAGCACCGCTGACCCCGCACTGTTCATCAGCTCGCGAGGTCAGACCTTCGCCGTAGTTCTGGTCTACGTTGACGATCTCCTCATTGCGTCGCCAGACGCGACAGTCATCCAGCACGTCAAGGACCTACTGCACGCCGTCTACCAGATGAAGGATCTCGGGTCTGCCCGAGTCTTCCTGGGCATGGAGCTCGAGCATGATTGCTCTCAGGGCATCCTGCATGTCCACCAGGCTGCCTATGTGCAGACCCTGTCCACTCGCTTCGCCGAGGACTTGCCCCTCGTGCCCAGCGCATCCTCACCCATGTCACCCGATGGCCAGGTAAAGTTGAAGAGTCATGACCCAGCTGTTGTGGGGGAGCCAGTTGATGTGACCACGAATCTGCGGGTCATCGGGTCACTAATGTTCCTGGCGACGACGACGCGTCCAGACATCGCGTTCGCCGTTAACCTCCTGGCCCAGTTCTCTCAAGAGCCGCATCACCTCCACTTTGAGGCCGCGATCCGAGTACTGTGCTATGTCGTCTCGACCCCTCGGCGAGGCCTCATGTTCCGCCGTCAGCCGTCCGTCGTTGTAGTGGGTTACACCGACAGTGACTGGGCCGGCAGTCCAGACGGTAAGAGTCGCACTGAATGGATCTTTCTGGTCGGGGGCACAGCTGTGTCCTGACGCAGTGGCAAGCAGGGGTGCATTGCACGCAGCACTGCTAAGGCTGATTACGTGGCCCTTGGCTCAGGCGCGTGTGAGAGTGTGTGGTTGCGTCGTCTGTTGTCCGAATTGCGTCAATCTGTCGCATCCATCACCTTGCATTGTGACAATGAGAGTGCCATGGTCATTGCAGACAATGACGGTGTGCATCACACTCACACAAAGCACATCAATGTTGAGTATCACTATGTGCGTTCATTGTTGCACGACGGCAGCATCAACATCGTGTGGGTTGAGACAGCACGGCAGCTGGCTGACTTCCTGACCAAGGTGTTCTGATGTTGTCAATCATACACAGTTGTACAATTGGTTGTGACCACTCGGCCGTGTCCANGGGTGCATTGCACGCAGCACTGCTAAGGCTGATTACGTGGCCCTTGGCTCAGGCGCGTGTGAGAGTGTGTGGTTGCGTCGTCTGTTGTCCGAGTTGCGTCAGTCTGTCGCATCCATCACCTTGCATTGTGACAATGAGAGTGCCATGGCCATTACAGACAATGACGGTGTGCATCACACTCACACAAAGCACATCAATGTTGAGTATCACTATGTGCGTTCATTGTTGCACGACGGCAGCATCAACATCGTGTGGGTTGAGACAGCACGGCAGCGGGCTGACTTCCCGACCAAGGTGTTCTGATGTTGTCAATCATACACAGTTGTACAGTTGGTTGTGACCACTCGGCCGTGTCCATGCTCGTGCAGATCCTTGAGGCGGACCCAGCTGGAGACAGAGTTCCCAGAGGTGATGCCCCACCCGCTGGAGGCAGCCTGGCAGCCTACCTAGTGTACCAGAGGGCTCCCACAGCCCACGGACTACGTTTGGAGGTCTTCAGGATTTTCTCGGTGGACAGCCCTACCAGGCTGATTTACATGTTTGTTTTCTTACACTCTCCGGCTGTTCCCGGACGTAGGCGTGTGACCAGTCATTGTGTCTGTCTTTTTGTCGTGCATCCATAGGATCAGACGGCGCTCCGTTTGGACGCTTGTGCGCAGATTTATGGCCAAAACAGTGGTTTTGGGCCGGTTCAGGTTTGACAGGCACCGCCGTGTGCGCCACCCGCCGTGAGCCACGGCGGCTATTCATGTTGTGGACCTGTCATTTGTTATTCCTCTCTGCATTAACTTCAGTTGAAGCTTAAGATACAAGTGCACGTGTCTCTCCCTACCCTTGCTGTCCCTTGCATGACCTGTGTGTCAACCAGCCAGACCCGTGCTGTCAGGCTAGCAAGCAGAAAGGCTAGGAAGCTTCCTGGAATCTTCTCATGGTATCAGAGCAGGCGAGCCAGTGCTCTTCGTGCTGCGCAGCAGAGACGCAGCAGCTGCAGCAGCAGTGAGCAGCAGTAGTGGCAGCAGCCCACAGCAGCAGCAGCAGGTCCTGGTTGCACCCATGACCACCCTGAGTCGTTTGAAGCGACAAGAGCACGCAGCGACGCATATGCCATCATCCTGATGCGTCAGAAACCGCAACGGCAGGTTTGTGCTCCAGCTGTAGCGTGCCACAACGGCTTGAGGCCGTTGGAGCCCTTGCGCGCAGCAGCAGCCGGTCCGAGGCCGCCCGTGTGGCGACTTGGAGCCGCAAACCGGGCGAGCAACAGCACCATCAGCGAGCAACAGCAGCAGCGGCGGCCGTGGCCACTCAGGCACCAGAGGCACCAGTACCTTTTGTAGGTGCTGACTCCAGCCGTGCAGCTTCCTGGAAGCCGCACGGACGTGGAGGAGCCGCAGACGCAAATCGCGTCAGCCGCCATCCTCTCTTCACCCGCCTGTGCCGGACTCAAATAGCCACCAAAAGTTGCGCGCTATGGNAGCCCACGCTCAAAGGCGATTGACTTCCTGCTGGTGGAGCAGTCGTCACTCCGCCAGCGCCAGGATGAGCAGTCAGCTACGCTGCGACAGATCCGCGATGCCTTGGTCTCTCTGTCTGGGACACCGGGACATCAGCCCAGGAGAGAGAGAGAGAGGCAACCCCATCGGCCCAGGAGTCTGCTGGCCCCACTGCCGCCCCTGCGCAGAGACGAGAGTCCATGGTCGAGGAGTGGGATCAGGCGCCACCTCCCACTGGGGAGGACGCGCTTCGCCGTCTGATGGAGTAGATGCGGAGCCTGCGCATTGAGACACCGGCGCCTAGTCCGAGGGGACAGCACCAGCAGCAGCAGCAGCAGCAGCAGACCGACCCGCGTCAGGTCTCGGGTGCCGCTGGAGGAGCAACGTTGATGCCTTTCATGCCCTTCCCACGCCCGCTCCTAGCACCACCAGAGGTCCAGCTCCCCACGGAGTGACGACCCAAGGACTTCGAGACTTCCCCGCCTCGCTACGACAGCAAGGCGGGGTTTGACTGTTGGGAGGTGCTGTTTCAGGTATGGGCAGACTCAGAGGGAGTCTGGCCCTACTACCACAGCCGGTACCAGACGGCTGATCCGCTCCAGTCCCAGACGGCAGCGCGTGCCATGCGTGGACTGCTGTACGCAGTTCCACAGGAGACAGTGGTAGACTTCCGCCCCTTCCTGGGCGCGCCTGGGACAGGAACAGGCGCAGACTCGCGCCGCGGCTGGGAGCTGGCGCTGACCCTTTTTGCAGCAGAGACTCACGCGACCCGGTCAGCGCGCCTTCGCGAGTTCCACTCCCTTCATCAGGGATTTTCGGATTCAGCAGCTGATTATTGGCGTCGGGCCATGCGCCTGTACACTCGTCTGGGCACCGGAGGCGGCTCTCAGCTCTGGGCGTTGGACACCATCATGCTGGGAGTGCGCCCAGAGCTCACTGACACCTTCTCCCGCCTCGACCAGGACGTCCTCGCGTCCATGTCCGACACCCTGTAGCTGTTGCCCTGGGCGAAGCGGTACTTCATCCAGGTCGCGACAGCTGACGAGGCAGCCTGCGCGCATCGGCAGGGCGCCATGGCCGCAGCAGCAGTAGGAGCGACGTCCTCTACGCCTTCCACATCGTCGTCCACCTTCACCCCCACCAGCTCCAACTCTGCCTCTCCCGTTTCCTCCCCTGCTACTCTGACAGCCACTGCAGCAGCCGTGAAGGGGAAGAAGGGGAAGAAGAAGAGGGGACCGTAGCAGCCTTCCGGTGGCACCGGACGGGCGGTCCGCTGCCACAACTGCGGCGGACCTCATCGCTACATTGAGTGTCAGCAGGAGCTGGACTGGGCGAGGATCACCCGCGGTCTTCAGGCAGCCCACGAGGAGCGGATCCGCACTGGAGCAGTAGCCCGTGCCACAGCGACCTCGGGGGCAGCACTGGCGGCAGATCCTCCGCCATCCGAGGGGAGTACCACGCCGGACCCGAGGGACCAGACCATCGCGGAGCTACGTCGACTGCTGGCACTTCGCTCACAGGGAGGTGTGAGTGTACTGTCACAGCCGAGTGGTCCACAGACTGACTGTCCATCTGTGTTTGTGGCACGTGGTCGTACTTGTGGGGGGGCTACGTTGCCTGGTGAGGATGAGTCTGACAGCACATAGTGGTTGGATGAGTCGCATCGTCGTGCATTGTCCCGCTGTCCTGCCACACCTGCTGAGCGTCCAGCAGAGGCAGCGTGCTCGGTTGCTCGTTGTACTGTGACCACCGCAGGTCGTGAGGCGAGTGGCCACTAGATCATTGACTCAGTGGCCACTCACCACATGGCCTGCGACCGTACCGCCTTTGTCGTGCTTGGTCCTGTTGGGTCTGTTCGGTCAGTGCGGACAGGTTCTGGGCAGTCACTACCTGTTCAGGGGACAGGGGTCGTATGGTTCGATGGTCCGTCTGGTCCCGTGTATCTTTCTGACGTACTTTTCGTGCCTGATCTCGAGCTCAGCCTGCTCTCTGTCCGTGCCTGCACGAGGATGGGTCTCTCTGTTCACCACTCCATTGATGATGCCACGATCACTACACTTGACACTTCCACGATTGTATTGTGTGCCTCTGTTGTGGATGACCTATATCGCATCGTGCGCTGCTCTGCTCCTGACTCTTCCCCTTGCTCATCTGCCCGCGTCTTTGTCACGGGGGTGTTGTCTCCTGACCACCAGCGCCTGTTACATCGGCGCCTGTGTCATGTGAGCACGGACACTGTGTCCAGGCTCATTCGTACACAGCCCGCTCTCGGTCTTGACGCGGCTTCCTTCGAGAAGCCGCCCAAGACCGACTGTCTGTTTTGCGCTCAGGGCAAGATGCATCGATGCACCTACCCTGCCTCCGTCACTCGCGCGTAGCGTCCCCTAGAGCTTGTCCACTCGGACCTCCTCGAACCTCTCCCTGTCGAGTCTGTCGCTGACCGTGGTCGGTATGTTCTTACCCTCACGGATGACTTCACTCGCATGCGGTGGGTCTACTGCCTCCGCCACAAGAGTGATGCCGCTCTAGCCGTGCGCTTGTGGCTCGTGATGGCCGAGCGTCAGTCTCGTCACTCCCTCCACACCTTCCGCTCTGACCGCGGCGGTGAGTATCTCGGTGAGCTGACCACTCACTTCGCCGAGCTTGGTATCTGTCACCAGCTCTCGGCCCCTGCTATGCCACAGTAGAACGGTGTGTCTGAGCGTTCGAACCGCACCATGGAGGACGCGGTTCGCGCCATGTGCGCTGAGTGCGGTCTCCCGGAGTCCTTCGCCTTCGAGGGCTTCGCCTACATGACGTGGGTTTGGAACCGCCTCCCGCATGATCCCTTGCCGGACCACGTCACGCCGTATGAGATGTGGTTCGGTCACCGTGCGGACCTCAGGCATGCTCGCGTCTGGGGTTCCTTGGCTTGTGTCTGGTACACCGAAGACCAGCAAGGGTCCAAGGTCTCTCCGCGCGGCCGGATGTGTGCCTTCCTCGGTGTCTCCTCACGCTCCAAAGCGTGGCATTTCTGGGATGTGGGTCGCCACCGCATCGTTGAGTCGTGCGACGCGCTGTTTTTTGAGGCACTGTCGTACCGCGACCTGTCTGCCATCCTCACCCAGGCAGCGTCTCACGTTCCCACCTGTGAGGCCTCCCGTCGGATGGGGGAGTCTACCCCACAGGGTGAGTCCGTCCGGGGTGCCTCCGGGGTGGGACCGTCGCTGGCCATCATTGACCCGGCCATCATTGCTGTCGGGCCTGTAGTCTCTACGCCTGCCCCACTTGCGCCCGCCACGACTGTCTTGCCTGCGCCTGCCGCGCCTGCCTCACCCGCGCCCACCGCGACTGCCTCGCCCGCGCCTGCCGCGACTGCCTCGCCCGCACCTGCAGCGCCTGCTTCTTCCGCACCTGCAGTGCCTGCTTCGCCCGCACCTGCAGCGCCTGCTTCGCCCGCACCTGCAGTGCCTACTTCGCCTACCGGGGCTGCACCTGCCGCCTCTTTGCCTGCGGTGCCTGCCTCACCCGCGCCCGCCGTGACTGTCTCGCCCGCGCCTGCCGCGACCGTCTCGTCCGTGCCTGTAGCGCATGCTTCGCCCGCGCCTGCCGCGCCTGTCTCGCCCACGCCTGCAGCGTCTCCAGAGACAGCACCTGTCCTCCCTGTGCCAGAACCGTCGGTCAGCTCAGACTCGGGCTACTCCCGTGGACCAGGTGGGCGTCTCCGCCCACTGGCCTCACGAGCACCTTCGACTGCGGTTGCGCCACCCAGACGACGCACGCACAGCGTGCACAGTGGTGACCCTGGCACAAAGGCTCTCGGCCTAAGTGTCCAAGGCACCTACACGGAGGTGCACCCAGCTTGTCCCATTGGGCACCAGCTGATCGCTGTTGACCTAGTTGCGGTCCGTCCAACCCATGAGGCATGTGTCCTCGCCACCCGGAGCTCCCCTTTGACGGTCCCTGATCCAGACACGTTAAAGCAGGCTCTTTCAGGAGAGGATGCTGAGCAGTGGCGGGCCGCCTCTGAGGACGAGCTCAGGGCCATCCGGGAGCACGGAGTCTTTGAGCTGGTCGACCGTCCTGAGGGACGGAAGGTCGTGCAGGCCAAGTGGGTCTTCCGCAAGAAGGTGNAAGAAGGTGAAGCCTGACGGCTCACTGGACCGCTATAAGGCCCGCTTGACTGCCAAGGGATTCTCTCAGGTTGAGGGGATCGACTTCACTGACACCTTTGCCCCTGTTGGCCGCATGACCACAGCTCGCGCGCTGCTTGGTGTGGTCGCTCACCATGACTGGGAGCTGCACCAGATGGATGTGAACAATGCGTTCCTCCACGGCACCTTGGAGGAGGAGATCTACATGGTCCAGCCACCTGGGTTTGAGGTCGAGGGCAACAAGGTCTGGCGCTTGCGCAAGGCCTTGTATGGCCTGAAGCAGTCACCCCGGTGCTGGAACCGAGAGATCACTCGCACCCTCACTCAGGCCGAGTACGTCCAGAGTGATGCCGACCCGTCACTTTTCATCCGACGTACAGCCGAGCACCTCACTGCCATTTTGGTGTATGTGGATGATCTCCTGATTACGTCTCCTTCACTGGAGGCCGTGAAGGAGGCCAAGGCGGTCCTACAGGCCGCCTACAGGATGAAGGACCTTGGTCCAGCGGCTGTTTTCCTCGGGATGGAGATTGTGCGTGATCATCGTCGACGGACACTCCTCCTCCATGAGGCACGATATGCACAGGTTGTGGGGGAGCGGTTTGCTGACCTCCTTGGCGCTGTTCCCGCCGCCTCGTCACCCATCACTCCCGATGGGGAGGACGCCCTGAAGGTGACAGACCCAGCCGATCTGGGCGAGACTGTGGACGTGACCCTGTACTTGCGCATCATTGGCTCACTGATGTACTTGGCCACGACCACGCGTCCCGACATTGCGTTCGCTGTCAACCTACTCGCACAGTTCAGTCAGTCCCCTGGGGCTCGCGCTCTGCACACAGCTTTGCGAGTCGTCCGGTACGTGGTCTCCACACCGTATCACGATCTCTGCTTTCGGAGACAGTGCTCGGTTGTGGTAGATTGCTATACCGACAGCGACTGGGCATGAAGTCCTGATGGACGCAGCCGCACGGGTTACGTGTTCCTGCTTGGTGGCACCGCTGTGTCTTGGCAAAGTGGCAAGCAGGGGTGCATTGCTCGCAACTCCTCAGAGGCTGAGTATGTTGCTCTGGGCGCTGGCGCCGCTGAGGCGGTGTGGCTGCAGCGGTTGTTCCAGTGCGTGGGTCAGTCCGTGCCTACCATCATCCTCCGATGCGACAACCAGAGTGCTATCGCGATCGCTGAGAACTCTAGTGTGTTCCACGCACGCACGAAGCACATCGCTGTCAAGTATCATTTCGTGCGTAATCTGGTGGAGCGGCAGTTGATCTCCATCGTCTGGGTGGGCACAGACTTGCAGCGTGCTGACTTCCTGACCAAGGCACTGGCACGTGGGAAGTTCCTCGGGGCTGTTCGTTCCGTCGGATTGCGACCCCTGTCCGAGAGTGGGTGATTTTCCGGGTCCCTGTTGAGCACTCTGTGTTGCACCGGCACGCGTTTTGCACGTGTATGGACATGCGTACCATCGGGTCATGGGGGAGTGTTGTGATGTTGTCAGTCATACACAGTTGTACAGTTGGTTGTGACCACTCGGCCGTGTCCATGCTCGTGCAGATCCTTGAGGCGGACCCAGCTGGAGACAGAGTTCCCTGAGGTGATGCTCCACCCGCTGGAGGCAGCCTGGCAGCCTACCCAGTGTACCAGAGGGCTCCCACAGCCCACGGACTACGTTTGGAGGGTCTTCAGGATTTTCTCGGTGGACAGCCCTACGAGGCTGATTTACATGTTTGTTTTCTTACACTCTCCGGCTGTTCCCGGACGTAGGTGTGTGACCAGTCGTTGTGTCTGTCTCTTTGTCGTGCATCCGTAGGATCAGACGGCGCTCCGTTTGGACGCTTGTGCGCAGATTTATGGCCAAAGCAGTGGTTTTGGGCCGGTTCAGGTTTGACAGGCACCGCCGTGTGCGCCACCCGCCGTGAGCCACGGCGGCTATTTACCGTAGTGCCCCATACATTCGACTAAAACAATCATTTTCCTTCGACCATTCAGGCACCTAAATAATTGGGGTCTCATGGACGAATCACTCCTAAAATTGCCAAAATCTACTTTCTCTACATACAGTTTCACCTTTCGCGAGGACTGCAGGCAGAACGTGATGTATCCACGTTTCGCGTGCAGTGCTGCGACAGTGCGGAAGCCACGTGGACGTGGCAGTCTGCAAAACGCGAATCGAGCTGCGAGAGACCGTGCGGAGCGAGCTGGAAGATGCAGCCTCGCTCTCGCTTTTCGCAGTTCGGAGATTCGAAAACCAAAGTTCTAGGGACAGACCAAGGACGTGAACAGACATTTTGACCAAAATCAGACAGGAATAAAACCCAGGTGCTTTGGACGAAACAGGTTGAAGATTAGAAGGCTGGAAATCATTGTCGAAAATAAGAGTCACTTAATTCAATTCAAAAAAACTGTCGAATGTAAGGGACAGTACGGTATGTTGTGGACCTCTCATTTGTTATTCCTCTCTGCATGAACTTCAGTTGAAGCTTGAGATACAAGTGCACGTGTCTCTCCCTACCCTTGCTGTCCCTTGCATGACCTGTGTGTCAACCAGCTAGACCTGTGCTGTCAGGCTAGCAAGCACAAAGGCTAGGAAGCTTCCTGGAATCTTCTCACAAGGCACTGAAGCGGGACTTGTTGAAGAAGGCTGTGAGTTCAGTCGGCGTGCGTCCGTGACTTGCTTTCTTTGTCTCTGCCTGAACTTCTATGTGTCCTGGGGGAGTCTGCGTGTTGACCGTGTATCTGCCCGCCCTGTGCACTACGCCTGTGAGTCATGGGGGAGTGTTGATTTTTGCGCTCATTGTGCTCTGTTGTGTCCTCCCGGCTTGTGTACATCGGCGTGCAGATGACTGACGGCGAGACTCGACGCTGATGGAGTGTCGTCTGATGGAGCGGACGCACGCTGAGGTCGTCTCGCAGTTCGCTGGAGCCTCCTCTCTCCGGCGACGTGTTCAGCTCCATCGGCAAGCCTCCTCGGCGGTCGCGCTACCGGCAGTCACTGCCACCGCAGTTGCTGTCTGCATGCGTCCAACGCGTACTGTCGTGCCTGCGTCGTCATGCGCTGCCTAGGGTCCCAGTTGCATGTTGCATGGCCCTGTTTGGCAGCATAAACCATCGTGGGCACTGCCTAGGTTCAGGCTGCCATAACTCCTCGCTACTATTTTTCTAGCAAATCAACGCGTTTGCAGCGTTGGTTTTATGGTATGGTCCAGTTTTCAGGCAAAACGGACGACGCCCGGGTTTTGGGCTGTCGTCCGTCTGGCAGGCCGCGCCGAGAAAACCTGCCAGCCTGAAACTAGCTATTGTCCGATTGGCTGATGAACTGAGTAACAAGCTCTACAGAGCTGGGGGGGGGGGGGGGGCTAGAACTTGGAGGGGTCCCCCATTGCTGTTCATTCTTCATTCCTATTCAGTTGCTATCAGTTTTCAGCTGCTTTCTGGCGCTAACTCTGACGCGCGCGTTTCTGAGTAACAAACCCAAAGCTTCCACACTTGGACTCTAGAGCAGTTGTCTGAGGGGGCAGCTGACTTAAGCAACGAGCGTGGAAGCCCGCACGCTGCATCAACAACGCTGCTGCCCCAACCTGCTACATAGTTTTTCTATTTCGCTGCATCAACAACGCTGTTGCCCCATCCTGCTGCCTAGGTTTTCCAGCTCTTGACTTGTTGCATGCTGACGTTCATTGTCTCACATATGGTTTTTCCCGCATGCGTTAAGTCTTTGCCCTCAAGCAATAGAGTGACGTTTGCTCAATTGGAAATGATTTTAGGGCATGCAGGCCCATGCAAGAACGAACATGAGCTCTGTGTGTGAGTGCGATGCAAGACGGCAAGAATTTGGCTAAGTCTGGAACGCTGAATATAAAGAACAAGGAAGAGTTTACAAATGAGCCCCTAGCGGACTTGTATAGGAGCACCGGCAGCTAACTGCACCGGGCCCCGTCACCCCTGCTGAACCCAAATGAGTCAACAGGGAGAACACACTGCATACACCACGAGAGTAACAAAGGTGGTCTCCTCGAGGCAACGGAACAGCTCGCCGATTGCCCGGGTCTCGACCACCGAGAAAACATGAGCAGTGTCAAAACATCTCGGAATCAACGTCAAGACATCACAGACGGCTTTCCGAACATCGGAAGCCCCACAACAGCCATCGGGTCTCCTCGTCGCACCGGTACAATCAACCGGGTGCGCGGGTCTCAACCCACCGAGAAAACTCTCTTGCCTCCTGACAAGCCCACATGGCTGTCGGAACGCATCGACCGCGTCTCGCCAGCGCTGTCGTAGGTGCTGGAGAAGTCTAGGTGCAGTCCGGAGGCCCATCGTGTCGTCACGCCCTCCTCTGCCATACACCCCGAATTTGGGTATATCGGTAAACTAGCAGTGTCGGTCGTGACGGGTGGAAGCCACACAAACCAACACTCCCCCTGGCTGACATAGCCGTCCACGCCAGAACGAATGAACGAAGGCATGGAACAACAATGTATGGCAAGCCATACGATGCATGAGTCAACTCACACAGATACACACACACACTCATCTGCTATCCATCTAGGGTCTCCCTGGACACTGGCACAGCCCACCAAGTGTCTGGGTCTCGACCGTGAGAGGAGGGATGCACACGTGCACAAACCAGTGTAATGCCTATCACACACATGTCAAGCAACAAGATGGTCTCCTCGTGACACAGGCGGTACCAGGGCCCGGGTCTCGACCACTACGAGCAATCCATCACAATAGTATCATCATCCAAACACAGGATCATGGGAGGATCTCCTCGTAACACGGGTGCAATGCACCACGTGTCCGGGTCTCGACCAATAGCTCGCATGCTCATGCCACACACACTATAGCCATACACAAGACACACGATCACATGGTCTCCTCGTGACACTGTCCGGGTCTCGACCAATAGCTCGCATGCTCATGCCACACACACTATAGCCATACACAAGACACACAATCACATGGTCTCCTCGTGACACTGGTACAACGCACCAAGTGTCCGGGTCTCGACCAACAGGGTGCTGCCATGTACATGCAGCTGTGCAGGCACGTAGCGTGAGGCACATGCGGGATGTTGTAAATGCTCAGAACAGAGCATGGACCTCGCCATGCATCTCCCATGGCGTCGCGTCAGGTCGAGGTCCACATAACACTCCCCCTGGGCAGATGAACCTGGCAGCGATGTCCTCGATGGAGATGTTGATGTCGTAGCTGAATAGATCCTGGGCGATGAGTCATGTACTGCATCCATCATGTAGAGACAGCTCCCTCTGTCACCTGTGAGTCAACTCCCTCCCTCAAAGACGAAGTGATGTCTCCGGCTACAACTCCTCTCGTGAATCTGCATCGCGTGGGGTATGTCAGTCCTCGCGTGACTGCCAAGGGTCCCAACTCACGGTCTCTCCTGCCTCCGCACTGCCGCAATGCATCTGTGTACGCCGGAGGAACGGGAATGGACGAGCAGCACGCGTGCGTGGATGAAGTGGCGGAGCTGGCCTCGGAGGCCGGATAGAGCACCCTGAGGCACAGGGGTGTACCGCCGGAGGAGGAGAGCTGGAACGACGAACCAGATCACCACTCGCAGATGAAGATGAAGATGAAGATGGGGTAAGTGAGTCGGGTGGATGAAGGTGCGTGACGGCAGCAGAAGAAGGAGGAGCGATGATGGGGTCGACAGGAGCGAGGATGGCGGAAGCCGAAGGCACGGTCATCTCTCCTCTGACAGTGTCTCCAGCGGACGTCATACTCGGAGCGCGTACAAGATGCTCCCCAAGCATAGGTGTGCCAGATGCTGCTGGCGCAGGGGTCGTGCCGATACAACCTGATGCTGCCATCCTCTGAGAATCGCTCACGCGCTGCCATCATCTCCCGCTGCAGCATCACTACACGCTCCTGCAGGTCGGCGTAATCTGCCTCGGACATGTCGAGGTGGCCGATGTCGACCTGGTGTAGAATAAACTCTGCCTCACTGGATGCTGCACATGCAGACTGCACAACTCGTGAGTACAACGCCATCTGCATCTCTGATGCTNCTCGTGTCTGTCATGCGAGGAGTGAGCGGTCCCATGCCGAGAGAGAAGGAGAAGGAGGAGCCGTCAGAGTCCGTAGAGCATGTGGAAACGTCGTCCGTGCAGGTGCTGCCACTCTCAGTATCCATGTCAACAGCAAGGTCACTAGCAGGTGAACACGAAGGTGCACAACTCAGCTCCTGCTGACGAGGTGACTCCATCTGCATGTAGGGATCTGCACCACTGTCGTCAACTGCCGCCGTAGTGGAAACTGGTGTGTATGGCTCCGGCTCGACAATGCCCGTCAAGGCGACCAGCAAGCGCAGCTGGCGCTCACGCACTGTCTCGCCGGGAAGACTGGTCGCTGCCACCTGCTCGATGATAGAGTGAGGACCATCATCTAACTCCGGCATATATGTCGCTGCTCCGTGTGTACTGGAACCCGGAGGCTGTGGGAACCTGAGCGACACCTCACGCTGAAGCGGGTCCACAAGTATAGCAGATGAGGCGGTGGAGCCTGCTGTGTCTGCTGCAGCATATAACCCGGCGACATCTCTGAGAACTACTGCTCTCAAGAACGCCTCAACCTCCAACAGACTAGCCGGTCGACTCTGCTCGTGTACTGGGACCACTGTCGGGCAAGTATGAGTCCCGTGCGCCAAAGCCCCCGGAAATCCGTGTGGGGTATCCCGATCCGCGCGTGACTCATGTGCGACCGCCAGGCCGCTATCGGTCGGAGTCGCAAGTGGCACCGCCAAGGCACATGAGACCTGCACTCCTCGTGATGCAACCTGCTGCTGTAGAACGCCCGGCTGCTGTCCCAGCGTGGATGTCGACCTCAATGACACGCATATCTCCTGCACTGGAACCTCCGCAGTACTCGTGTGAGCCTGCTGCACACACTCCGCCAAAACTCCCAAAGATGCATCCCGATCCGTACGGGACCCGTGTGCCACCGCCGGGCCGCCACCGGTAGGAGCCGCCAGTGGCACCGCCCCGGGACGCCGGACCCGGACAC
>SZWC01002621.1:88791-99143 GCA_023375785.1 Penium margaritaceum
CTTTGAGGCATGAAGTGCTCCTTGGACCTGTTGAATGTTGCTTTTGATGTGGAGGCCGGAGGTCAGCTTCATCATTGATGATGGAAGAGACATCCTCCTCATGGTGTGGAGGATCAGATACTTTGGCATCAGAGTTGGATTCCTATGAGTTATCTTCATGAGCTCCTCTCCCTGCTCCAGGACCCAGTCCATGCCATTGTGCTGGTACTTTGTCTCCCTCCTCAAGGATAGTGAGCCACTCTCCCTGTTTTGGAGATTTCTCGAGTTAGAGAAGCTCTCCCTTACTCACAAACCTTTCATGGAAGTCCACGTCTTTGCTGCAGATAACCTTCTTGGCTCTTTGGTCCCACAATACACAAGCTTTGTGGGCGTTTTCATAGCCAATAGAAACACACGTTCCTGCTCTTGCATCGAGCTTGTCATGTTAATCCTTCAGTGTTCATATTCCCTCTATGGTGTGGCCATGGATGCGTAGGGCAAGCTAGTGCAGAGAGTGGAGGCGATGCACCGTGACGGCACGTGATCCTCCAGCTTTGCACGAGTGGTCGCCTCCATCATGCTCACATGGCCCACCTCCATTGCGCCATAGCTCGATGATGTCACCTCATGCTTCGTCTCTCCTGCTAAACCTATTTGTGGCTCACAGCTAGAAAGTGACATATTTTAGGTCTTGTGTTACGAAACCTTTATGAGACCTGAAACTCGGCATGTGGGTAGGCCAAGAGTGTTTTCTTAGGTTTAGGGATAGTTGTGTTTGGGCAGGGCGAGTCTCTGCTTGCTTGTTTTTGGGGCTTCGAGGACATTTGCCCCCGTTTGCGTGACTCGCCAGTGAGCCTCGCTCGACGGCTGACGGGTGGAGCTCAAGTAGCGAGCCCCACTCGTGACAGCTCCGTCAGCTGTTACTAGGTTGTTATTTAACCTAGGTTTTTCCATGGTTGTACGCAAACCCAAGGCTAGCTCGCACCATACTCAACCATTTTGGAAGCCGTAAGTTGCGTTGAGTTTGTGAGAAGATCCTCATGGTAAGGTCATGTCCCATAAGGACTTGACACCGCAGCCACTCGGCGCGCGTACCTTCCTGGCTTGGAAGGACGTCTTCCTTTCCTGGGCGGCGGAACACGGGCTTGAGGACTACTACCTTGCCCCGCCGCCCAATGCAACAGACGCGTAGGTGCTCCTGCGCGCCTTCAATGCACTGGTCCGCGCGCTCTCGGAGGACCAGCATTGTTTGATTCATCATTTCCACTTTGGCAAGAGAAGGGGAGGACCCCACTAACCCGCGTAGTGGAGAGCCCCAACCCTATGAAGCGTGGTAGCACCTGACAACGCAAAAGGAGGAGCAGGGGATGGCCCTGGTCATTGCCCTGCGTGACAAGCTCCGCAACCTTCGCCCAAAGCCAGGCGCACCTGTTGCCGAGTATTGGGATGCCGCCATGGACCTTCATCGGCGCATCCTCGGTCTTGGCGCCTCCTGCACTATCCTCGAGTGGCTGGACCCGGTCCTTCTGCATCTGGGAGAGTCATACAAGGATTTTAGACATGGTCTCCTACTGTAGTTGAAAGTTGATGACATCGCGAACACTGACCTCACGGACCTGTTCGAGGAGCTACGAAACTACGAAGACATCCTGAAAGGCGAGGCACCCGAGGATGAGGATGCAGTAGCGAGTGCGTTCGTGCATCAAGACGGAGGCATGCCTCCTTCTATGCACTACTACCCTGGTGGAGAAGGCCGAGGAGGTCGAGGAGGCGGAGGAGGCCGAGGTGGACAAGGTGGTGGGGGACAAGGACGGGGTCAGGAAGCAGGGAACCGGACCTGCAACTACTGTGGATAGGCAGGCCACTACTGGCGCGCCTATTCTTCCCTCCAGCGCATCATGACACCCAACATGCAGCAGACATGCCTAGCAATGGGCCAGTCATCGATGCCGCTCTCTTATCCCAGCCAGCAGCTACACCCTTCTCTGGTTGTAGCAGGACCTTGTGCCCCGGCACCCTTTGGGGCGGCAACGTTTGGCCCGCCAAAGCCGCAGTCACCCGCGTAGCTACCAGTGCCAGCTCCATCTCCACGCGTGTATCAGGGGCCCGTCTTCACGCCCCCATACGGCATCGCACCCGCTCTTGTCCCAGCGTGGGCGCAGAGGGTATACGCCGAGACAAGTGAGCAATAGCAATAGTTGGCATTTCCACCAGGATCAGGGTGGAGTGTGCCCGTGGAGATGCACCCACCTGGGCCGACTGCCACCACACAGCAGCCAGGTCAGAAGTTGGGGCACACGCATATCACCACTTTGCACGCACTGCCCATCCATGAATGGCTGTTTGACACTGCCGCATCGCACCATATGTCACCGCATCGCCAAATGTTTGTCGCATTGCATGCCACGTCTGATGTTGAGGGTGTTAAGACTGGGTCTGGTGATGTGTTTTCGGTTGAAGGTGTGGGAACTGTGGCTCTCCAAGCACTGGGCAGGGTGCTATGGCTGACTGGTGTGTTGTACGTGCCGCAGCTGAAAGTGAACCTGCTTTCCGGGGGCCAGCAAGACCAACAAGCTAGTGTGTTCGCATTGACGCAAAAACAACGTTGCATGCCCTTTGATGCATCTGGCGCTTTGCTGGCTGACCGGCCATTGCACACTTACTTGCTTTACAAACTAACTCCTTTTCCCTTTGTCCACTCACATGTGAACCGACCCCAAGCACACGTCATTACGGACACGGATGCTGCACACNCCGACCTCATCCATCGTAGACTTGCACATCTCAACACAGAGACAGTTGCTGATCTACTAAAACACACTCCTGCACACGGTCTGCTACCCGGTGATTGTCCTCATGGTCCCAAAGCAACCACTTGTCTTGAGTGTCACAAAGGGAGAGCAAACAGACAGGTCTTTCCCAGATCAGACAATGTCCCCACAAGGCCCCTGGCACTAGTGAATGCAGACCTTACCGGACCGATGCCAATGCCATCAGTCCAATGTGCATCACTCTATGTGTTAACTCTCACTGATGACTACTGCCGCTTTCGTTGGGCATTTCTGCTGAAAACCAAGGTAGACGCCCAGGGTGAAATAGTGGAGTGGATTTCACTGGCCGAGAGACAGACAGGTTGTTTACTGTTGAGGTTGCGAACTGACAGAGGAGGAGAATTCCTTGGTACACTGACGACAGAACTGAAAAACAGAGGAGTCAAGAATCAGTCCACAGCACTCTACACGCCACAACAAAATGGAGTGGCAGAGCGGTGGCACAGAACCCTTGATGATGCACTGCGCACTTTGCTGACTGAATCTGGGCTTTCCTTTGGGTTTTGGGAAGAAGCCGTGAAGTATATCACCTGGGTATGGAATCGCATTCCCCAGGGTCCGCTACTCAAGTCTGTCACACCTTGGGAAAGGTGGTTTAAAGAGAAAACTGACTTGCGGCCTGCTAGGGTGTGGGGCACAATGGCTCGACACCCTGGTTTGCACCACCGCAACGAGAGCACAAACTTAGTCCACGCGGCTGTTGATGCGTCTTTGTCTGGGTATCCCATGCCTCGAAGGCCTGGCGGTTTTGGGACCCCACAAATCACTGCTTTGTCGAGAGTAGAGATGCTTACTTCTTGGAACACATGCCCTACAAGGTTATCCGTGCATTGCGGCATGCTCCCTCGCTGTCTATGCGAGAGCACTATCCAGAGTATGTAAGTGTGCCTCTGTTCATGCCCCCTCCATCGCACGAAGCGGGTCGCGTGGCTTGATCAGTGCAGGTCGATGAGTTGACCACCTCAGTGCCAAAATACTTGTTGTCGTCCACAGATCTGGCTAGCATAGCATCTAGTGCCACCGAGGCACCGCCAGGTCTCAG
Organism: Penium margaritaceum; assembly: GCA_023375785.1. NCBI lineage: Eukaryota > Viridiplantae > Streptophyta > Zygnematophyceae > Desmidiales > Peniaceae > Penium > Penium margaritaceum. The sequence goes on from SZWC01002621.1 coordinate 92,644, forward strand.
GCCTTTGACCCCTCCTGTGGAGACAAAAAGTGCAACCACAGCATCGCCCGAACCACCGCGACAATCACTGCGTGCTCTTCCCAGAGTTGACTTCCAAAAATTCTATCACAATGTCAGCAAAACAACCAAGGATCACAGTGTCAATGAACCACTGACCCTTACTGAGGCAAGGGGGCGTCCGGACGCCGCTGAGTGGGAAAAGGTGATGACAGCTAAAGTGAATGCACTGTTAGAACATGGAGTGTACGAGCTGGTTCCCTTACCACCTAACCGAAAGGCTATTGATGTCAAATGGGTATTCAAACTCAAAAGGAATCTCATGGGACTCATTGAGAAGCACAAGGCACGCCTTGTTGCCAAAGGATTTCACCAAATCCTCGGACAAGACTTTACAGGCACGTACGCACCCGTGGGAAAGTACGGAACAAGCCGTGCCCTGCTGGAGGTGGCTGCACGTGAGGATTGAGAAATCCACCAAATGGATGTTAAAAACGCTTTCCTCAACAGACCACTGGAAGAAGAACTATACGTAAGACAACCAGAGGGATGTGAGGACGGAAGCGATCGAGCGTGGCTTCTGCTGAAAGCCCTTTATGGATTGAAGCAAGCGCCCCGGTGTTGGAACAAAGAGATCTACCGCACTCTTGAAAGTGGTGGATGTACACAGAGTGTTTGTGACCCTTTGCTATTTCCTTGCTGGGATAAGGGACTGCATATTGCCTTGCTGGTTTATGTGGATGATCTGCTGATCCTGTCTCCCTCACTCATGCTCATTGGACATGCTAAAGCACTGCTTGCCGCTCACTGTAAGATGACAGACCTAGGCGAGGCACAAAAATTCCTAGGCATGACCATCACACGTGACCACAAAGCACACACTTTGTCACTCCATCAAGGTTGATTCCGTTCATCTCACTGAACGGTTCCAACACCTGGTACAACACCTCCCACAACAGCACATACCCATGAGTCCTGATGTCTACAAGCACCTGTTGGATGCACGATCCACGGACTTTAGACCCGACACATACCCCACACTCTAGAGACAGATCACAGGCAATCTCTCATACCTCGCCTCCACAACACGTCTTGACATCGCATGCGCGGTCAATGTACTTGCCCAGTTCAGCCAGAAACCACGCAGCACGCACAAGAAAACACTGCTGAAACTGCTACGGTATGTGCTGGACACAGCTGCACTTGGTCTGGTGTTTGTCCCTTGCACAGGTCCAGTTCTTGGATGGGTATTGTGATAGTGACCACGCATCTGATCATGCAGCTCACAGTCGGGGCGGTTATGTCTTTCGTGTGTGGGGAACTGCTGTGTTTTGGCGCAGCGCCAAACACTCATGTGTGGCATGCAACGTGGCTGAGGGAGAGTACATGGCGCTGAGTGAAGCAGCATGTGAAGGAATCTGGCTTGCGCGCCTGCTTGAAGAACTAGGTGTGCACACGCCTGCTATACCTGTGCATAGCAACAATGCAGCCGCTGACCACATTGCAGTGAATGATGGTGTTTTGCATCCACGCACAAAGCATATCAGTGTTGACCACCATTTTTTCCGAGAGGCAGTGGAGGCTGGAACAATGGAGGTGCGTGCCATCAGTGGACAAGCACAGCTGGCAGACTTTCTTACCAAGGCTCTCTCATCTTCTGCCCTCCTACTTCAACTTCAATACCTCGGTTGCATGCCTGCCGCACTCCCGTCCAAGGGGGCGTGCTAATCCCTCTCTGTACATATTCCCTCTATGGTGTGGCCGTGAATGTGCAGGGCATGCTGGTGCAGAGAGTGGAGGGGACGCACCGTGATGGCACGGGATCCTCCAGCTCCGCACGAGTGGTCACCTCCATCCTGCTCACATGGCCCACCTCTATTGCGCCAGACCTCGACGACGTCACCTCATGCCCCGTCTCTCTTGCTAAACCTATTTGTGGCTCACAGCTAGAAACTGACATATTGTAGGTCTTGTGTTACGAAACCTTTATGAGACCTGAAACTCGGCATGTGGGTAGGCCAAGAGTGTTTTCTTAGGTTTAGGGATATTTGTGTTTGGGCAGGGTGAGTCCCTGCTCGCTTGTTCTTGGGGTGCCAAGGGAATTTGCCCTCGTTTGCGTGACTCGCCAGTGAGCCTCGCTCGCCGGCTGACGGGTGGAGCTCAAGTAGCGAGCCCCACCCGTAACAGCTCTGTCAGCTATTACTAGGCTGTTCTTTAACCTAGGTTTTTCCATGGTTGTGGGCAAACCCAAGCTAGCTCTCACCATACTCCACCATTTTTCAGGTTGTAAGTTGCATTGACTTCGTAAGAAGATCCTCATTTCAAGGCCCTCACCGGCCTGGACTTTGGCAAGGCTGGTACAACCAAACACCTTGAGATGGGAGGTGTTCTGCTTCTTGCCTGACCATGCTCCTTGAGGTGTTTTCAGCTGATGTGTCGACTTCTTCTTGCCTCTCCTTCATAGAGCTGCTGTAGGTGCGAGGTTCACAAGATAGGTAGTTGTACGTGCTCCTTCAGCATAGAACCTTGGAGGTACCTTGGCGTCAAAGAGCATGCACCTTGTCGTACCCAGGAGCATCTGGTTCATCCTCTCTGCTACGCCATTGCTTTGAGGTGAATACGGGATAGTTTTCAAGTTTTCAATACCCTATCACTTGAGCCACTCCCTCCAAGCTTCGTTCTCTCCCCCATGGTCTGTCTTGAATGCCTTCACCTTCTTTCCACTCTGTTGCTCAAGCATAGCGGCTAAGGCTTGTAGATTCCCCTTTTCTTTTCAAGAAACTTTTCTTTTCAAGAATGTGTATCCAAACCTTGCGGCTGTTGTCGTCGATGCATGTGAGGATGTATCTCCTGCCTCCATTGGATGGTATGTGAAGAGGACCACACACATCATAGTGGTGAGGACAAGGGGTGCGTGAGCACATGTGCCATTGCACTTGAAGGGTTTCTTTTTCACATTTTATTTTTCCTCGGCTCCCTCTGCCTCATCCCCTAGCTACATCCCATGCACTAGCTCCTGCTTTCCCATGAGCACCAATGTGTGATGAGCCACGTGCCCAAAGCGTCTGTGCCAAAGGTTCTCGGAGGATGTGTACAAGCTAGAATGAACAACCCCGGTGGCTGCATTCCCTTGCGGTTTTATTGCTAGTCCTTCGACGCTCCAACATGTCCTTCAACTTCCATATCTACATCGCTGCTCTTGTCATCGTCACTCTCGACTGAAGATTGCATCGTTGATGTTGTTTTTTGGTCTGCAAGACATAGATTCAATCAACACGAGGAACTTGAGCAACATCCTTCTTGGCAGAGTAGGAGATGCTGATGTCTTTGGTAGGGAATATCTCCCCTTCCTTCTCTGTAAAGACCGCTGTCATGCCATGGATAGTTATCTTAGAGACAGAGAGCAGGTTGGCTCTAAATGAGTGCAAGTAGACCACCCCCTCTAGATTGAGGTTGGAGTCTATACCACTGACATCCAGTGTTACCAGCTTGTCACAATTCCCTCATTTCGCTCACCCTTGCCGTTGGCCACTCGGAAGTTCTGATTGCATGAAGCAAGAGAGATGAAATCTATCTTTTTATAAGTGGTGTGCTTGTTTGTGCCCAATTATAGGCTCCTGGCTTGAGTATCTCCCTCCCTTNGTTGTTTTCAATGTTTGAGGATGTGTTGAAAAGTTCTTCTCTCAAGCTCTCCAATGCTACTGTTTGCGCTTTGTTTTGTACTTTGTAGCAACCGCCAAAGATCACAGTGCACCGTAGATTCATTCTTCTGCTAAAATTTGGATAGAAAATGGGAAAAGCAACACTTTCCCACCATTTTTTCTTTATCTTCTTGTGAATGGAAATTTCAGAATCATGTTCAGCACAGTCAGGCGCCTCTTGTCAGGAGACCGTGGTCGTTTAGTGGTAGTTCCAATGTGCCCCAACTGGTCTTTACTAGAGTTCACGGCTTTGCTTTGTACGGCTTTTGAGGATAAGAGTGAGCTTTTTGGCCGCCTCGCGCTATGCTTAAGGGACTTAAACAGAGTTGCAGTACATTCACTTTTTCTAAGGGAATAATAGCATTATACATTTTTTTTTTTAATTTGATAGGAATAACATGCTGTAGGACTTGTCACAAGCTTTCCAACACACCAAACCATGTGCCATTTGGTTAACCATAGCCTCTGCTACGTCAGCCAAAGCGCAGTACCCCAATCCAGTCGCTAAATTGGTGGCGCGCACAATGCCCACCCGCCAAGGTGTCCTTAAGCATCAAGGACCCATTAGACTTCCTTTCCGGAGGCGCATGTGTCCNACTCTGTTGCTCAAGCATAGCGGCTAAGGCTTGTAGATTCCCCTTTTCTTTCAAGAAACTTTTCTTTTCAAGAATGTGTATCCAAACCTTGCGGCTGTTGTCGTCGATGCATGTGAGGATGTATCTCCTGCCTCCATTGGATGGTATGTGAAGAGGACCACACACATCAGAGTGGTGAGGACAAGGGGTGCGTGAGCACATGTGCCATTACACTTGAAGGGTTTCTTTTTCACATTTTTTTTTTCCTCGGCTCCCTCTGCCTCATCCCCTAGCTACATCCCATGCACTAGCTCCTGCTTTCCCATGAGCACCAATGTGTGATGAGCCACGTGCCCAAAGCGTCTGTGCCAAAGGTTCTCGGAGGATGTGTACAAGCTAGAATGAACAACCCCGGTGGCTGCATTCCCTTGCGGTTTTATTGCTAGTCCTTCGACGCTCCAACATGTCCTTCAACTTCCATATCTACATCGCTGCTCTTGTCATCGTCACTCTCGACTGAAGATTGCATCGTTGATGTTGTTTTTTGGTCTGCAAGACATAGATTCAATCAACACGAGGAACTTGAGCAACATCCTTCTTGGCAGAGTAGGAGATGCTGATGTCTTTGGTAAGGAATATCTCCCCTTCCTTCTCTGTAAAGACCGCTGTCATGCCATGGATAGTTATCTTAGAGACAGAGAGCAGGTTGGCTCTAAATGAGTGCAAGTAGACCACCCCCTCTAGATTGAGGTTGGAGTCTATACCACTGACATCCAGTGTTACCAGCTTGTCACAATCCCCTCAATTCGCTCACCCTTGCCGTTGGCCACTCGGAAGTTCTGATTGCATGAAGCAAGAGAGATGAAATCTATCTTTTTATAAGTGGTGTGCTTGTTTGTGCCCAATTATAGGCTCCTGGCTTGAGTATCTCCCTCCCTTAGTTGGAGGCAAAGTCAGCCATCAAGCTTGTGGTATACTTCCCATCATTTTGCCCTTGCCATTCATCCCTGTCTCCTCCCTCTTTCTTGGGTGCCCGGCACGCTCGAGCCCAATGTCCAGCCTTGCCACAGTTGGCAGTTTCCTTGGCGCTTTGCACCCCTTCCACTATTGCTAGTGCTGTTGTTTGTACCCCTTCCAGTGTTTGCACCCCTTCCACTCTTGCTAGTGCTGTTGTTTGCACCCCTTCCACTGTTGCTAGTGCTGTTGTTTGCACCCATTCCACTGTTGCTAGCGCTTGTATCCAGAGGAGGAGGTATTGCGGAAGGTGTTGTTGCTCCGTGAGGCAAAGAGAGCCATGTTTGCTTCACCGCGGCTACGACGCATGGCTTCATTTTGCACATACTTGGAGACAGTGGTGTATTGATCTTCAGTCCACCCTCCAATCACTGTGATCATGGGATCCCAGCCTCTCAGCAGGGTCATCAGAAAAATCATGGCCTGCATATTGGATTTCATGTCCCGCCCCATGCTACTGGCTTGTTGCAAGAGCGTCTCATACTTTTGCATAAAGGTGGAGACGTCCTCCCCTTCAAGCCTCATGCTGATGAGGTTTTGTAATATGAGGAGACGGTCGGCAAGTGAGGAGGACTGAAAAACCTTGCCGGGATTGGTGTATGCCGCGGTTGCCACAGTACAACCACTGATGTGTTAAAGGACTGGGGGTTGTATGGAGGACACAGGAATGGCGAGAGCCTTCTTGTTGAGCGTCACCCATGCCACAATGTCAGCACCCTCTACCTTTGATGCCAAGATAGTTCTATAAAAACATCCTAGAAAATCTCTGTCATCCATGATGATCTCAAACTGCTACTTCTAGAGCACAAATCCCTGTCTATCAAACTTGAGGATAGGCGAATGATTCCCTGGATCCTATGTCCCTGCCATCCCTACCACTACAACTGCTACAGCTGCTGCACTTGCTATTACTGCCGATGTACCTGTGTTTGAGGCCATTTTAGGATGTTGGTGAGAAGAGGCAACTACTTCCCCCGTTCACGTTGGCCGTTGCAAGCAGATGTAGGTTGATGTAGGCTGATGTCAGCTCCCAAAGCGGAAAGGTGCTGATATGTTGTATTCCCGTCCTGCTCATATTGACATACAAATAGAGAAGTTGGATGAGAGCGAAGGCACTCTCACTACTTGTAACTTAGCCGTTGCGTGCGTGAAACTTGCGTGGGCCCATAACCCTTTGTTATCTTCTGAATCAACCACCTCTTGTAGAGAAGCC
>SZWC01002621.1:119182-135221 GCA_023375785.1 Penium margaritaceum
TGCCTCTTTGTTGGAACAAAGAGATCCCCAGCACACTATTGTGGGTTGGGTGCGTCCAGAGTGCCTCAAACCCCTCTGACTTCCACTCACAAGCCCCTGTGCCGGTCACGCCAATTCTGGTGTACGCCGATGACCCCTTGATCGCTTCCTTTGATTTGAAGGCCGTTGAGGTAGCCAAGACCGGGTTGTAGGTGGCATACAAGATGAAGGACTTAGGGGAGGCTATAGTGTTTCTAGACATGCAGATTATGCGCAATCGCATGCTTTGGACGCTCCTAGTGTATCAGGAGCGGTACACTCTCACCTCGTAGGAGCATTTTGATAACTTGCTTGGTCCAGTCCGCACTACATCCACACCCCTCATGCGTGATGGGCAAGATTCCTTAAAGGTTGATGACCCAGCTGAGCTGGGGGAGCTTGTCGTCATGACTCTCTACTTGCGAGTCATCGGTTTGCTCATGTACCTAGCCACGACGACGCGATCAGACATCACCTTCACTTTCAACATGCTCTCTTAGTTTTTCCAAGCACAACACGCACGGTGTCAAGAAGTTGTCCAATGTGTGTGGTACATCATGTCCACCGCGCGCATTGGCCTGTGCTACTACAGTAATCCCTCTATGGTGCTTGACGGTTATACTGACGGTGACTGGACTTTGAGTCAGGATGGTAAGAGCCGGACACGCTATATCTTCTTCATCAGCGGCACGATTGTGTCTTTGCATAGTGGCAAGCAAGACTCTGGCTGAGTGCATGGCACTTGGTGTTGGGGCCGCTGAGAACGTGGAGCTAGTGCATCTATTGTGTGAGTTACGTCAGTCCCTATCCCCTCTTGTACTATGTTGCAATAACTAGAGTGTGATCGCCATTGCTTACAACACAAGTGTATTTCATGCTTGCACGAAGCACATTAGCGTTGCGCGCACTTGGGTAGAAATGTGAAATCGAGGACATCTCGATAAGTATGGATGTGCAGCGTTCTGACTGCCTTAAGAAGACAATCGGTTGTACGAGGCTTCTTGCGACTGCATGTACTGTGGAACTTTGTTCCGCAATCCCTGCTATCAGACCTTCTCATGCCAGCTGTTGCTTGTGCATGTCAGTGCCTGAACGTTCATGGACTTGTTTGCCATCCGGTCATGGGACAGTGATGTTTTCCATAGAGGGATCCCAGACAAGATAACCGTCAAGCACCATAGTGCATATCTTGTCTGATCCCAGACAAGATAACCACCATAGACCACTGGGGGAGCTGACGTGGCCTTAGGAGTGCACGAGACTGCATGATTATCCACCGGTGACACTCGTGAGGAGCTGGGGCTCAGGCTTGAACGTTCCAGGCTTTTCGACAGTGAGGGTGACTGACTGGTTGCAAGTTTTCCATTAATTAGATACCTGTTGGTGACTAAACCATGCTATGTGGGTATCCGTTGTGTAGGGTTTTGCACCGTGCTCCTTTTGGTTCTGACGGCTCTTGATTCAGTTGCCTGAGCAGAGAGGTATAGCCGAAAACGTGGTTTATGACCAGTTTGTCCCGAGTAGGAAATTGCGGCCCGTCGGTGCACCGCCGCCAGCAGGTGACACTTACAACCTGGCCTGCTCATTTGCTAGTCTCTTTGCATTATGCTTAAGTGAAGCCTTGGTTCACATGACGTGTTCCAATCCTGCTCTCTTTGTTCCTTGTGTGACCTATAAGTCAGCAAGCCAAATCTTTCTTGTCAAACTAGTGAACTGTTCAGTTGGGAAGCTTTGAAGAATCTTCTCACTCGGGTCTCAACCACAAAGAGAATACACAACCTGTCAGAGATAATATGTAGCTTATCATCATGTAGTCTCTCAGGAAGTTGGAATGTGTAGGCAGCTACTACAGCTGCTGCAAGAAAAGGGAGCTAGGGGTCCCCCCAACAAAGGAGGATCCCTCTCCACTAGTGTTGTTAGCCATGGTGCTCTTTGCTCCCCCTCCTTTGTGTTTTTTTTGGTGTGCTGCTTATGTCAACGGTGGCATCAATAGTGATGTCAGCCTAGGATGGCTGACTTCAGCTGCTGCTACTGCGTTATCTGCAAGGTTGATACTGTAGTTTTTTTTGCTGATGTCAAAAGTGACGTCAGCTGAAGATGGCTGATGTCAGCAGCGGCCGTTGCTAGAGCCGCTACTATGTCAGTTGTAGGGCAGCTGCTGCTGCTGTTTCTGCTGCTGTTGCTCTTGCTGCTGGTGGTTTGTTACTGTTTCTGCTGCTGCTGCTACGACTGCTACTACTACTGCGCCTGTTGTTGGAGCAACGGTGGCTTCCAATGTTGTCATTGCTGCTGCTGCTGCTGTGGCTGTTGTTGCAGCAAAAACTGCCACTGCAGCAGCTGCTGCTGCTGCTGAGCTGTTGTGTGTTGCTGAGTTGTTGTGTGCTGCTGAGGCTGCTGTGGCTGCTACAACGGGTCTGGTGGTGACTGTAGCTGCTTCAGGTGTGGGATTTTGTTTTTTCCGTTCATCATAGTGAGCTCGCTTCTCGCTGCGAGCCGCGAGATGTGAGCAGCTGCAACTGCTGCTACTGCTTGCCGTAGTTGTAGCTATTGCTGCTGGCTGCTTGAAGCTAGTGTTGGCTGCTGCTGCTGCTGTTGTTGCCGGCTGCTGCTATGTTTTGCTGCTGCTGCTGGTACAGCCAGTTTTACTGTTGCCTGCTGCTACTGCTCTCGTAGCCTGTTGCTACTGCTGCTGCTCGCTACTCTTACACAGTGCTGTTGCTGCGAGCTGCTGCTACTTTCTGATACTACTGTTTGTTGCTGCGGGATGCTCCTACTTTGAGCTGCTGCGAGCTGCAGCTACTATCGTCTACTGCTGCTGCACGCAACCACTATAGGCTGCTGCTGCCAGTGCTCACTGCTGCTGCTGTTGCTGCTGCTATACGTTGTTGTTGCTACTTGCAACACGCTCTCACCTGGTTGACGGCGTGACGTGCGTCGTCGTCATGGTGCGTGACGTCGCTGGCCGCTCACCTCCTTGCGTCACGCGTGGGGGTCAGTGCTGCCGGAAAAATCTGGCAGCATTTCCCCTGGCCCAGTGGCCATGGGGAAAAAAATGACACCGCCACCAGGCTGGCCATTGCTGCCGGCAAAAATCCGGCAGCATCTCCCCTGCACTAGCGCGTGTGGGGTTCCGCAAACATTGTCTGGCACCTGTACGCCAGTCTTTTTTTGTTGCTACTGTGCTCTGGCCCGGATATCAAGATGGAATTCCTAGGCAGCAAGTTGGGGCAACATTGGTGTTGATGCAGCGTGCAGGAATCCACGATCGTTGCTTAGTTAGCTGCCCCTCCAGTCTGCTGCTCTAGAAAACAAGTCTGAGTGCTCTGGGTTTGCTATTGGGAGATGTGCTCGCCAGTGTTAGCGCCAGAAATCAGCTGAGAACTGGAGAGAACTAAATAAGGATGAAGAATGAAAAGCAATGGGAGACCCCTCCAAGTTCTAGCTCCTCCCCCCCCAGCTCTGTAGAGCTTGTTACTCAGCTAACCAGCCAATCAGAAAATAGACCTATTTTCTGGCAGGTAGGGTTTTCTTGATGAGCCCTGCTAGATAGCATCCGCAGTGGCAGTGACCGCCGGCGGCCCGACCGCCGAGGAGGCCTGCCGATGGAGCTGAGCACGTCACCGAAGGGAGGAGTCTTCAATGAACTGCGTGTAGGCCTCAGTGTGCGTTGGCTCCACTAGACGACACTCCAGTATCGTCGAGTCTTGCTGTCATTCATATGCATACCGATGTACACAAGCTGGGAGGACACAATAGAGCACAAAGAGAGATATGAGAAAAAGCCAACACTCCCCCATAACTCACAGACGTAGTGCACATGGACAGGCAACAAAAAACTCAACAGACAGACTCCCCAAAGGCACGCAGAGACGGAGGCAGGGAGAAGGAGTGTAACTCATGGATGCACACCGATCGAACTCACAGCCTTTTTGAACAAGTCGTGCTTCAGTGCCTTGGTCAAGAATTCAGCCAGCTATCGTGCTATCTCAACCTACACAATGCCGATGCTGCCGTCGTGCAACACCGAACGCACATAGTGATGTTTAACATTGATGTGCCTTGTGCATGTGTGATGCACGCTGTCATTGTTGGCGATGGCAGTAGCACTCTCATTGTCACAATGCAACGTGATGGATGCGACGGACTCACGCAGCTCGGAAAACAGACGACGCAGCCAGACGCTCTCACATGCGCCTAATCCAAGTACCACGTACTCAACCCCAGTAGTGCTACGTGCAATGCACCCCTGCTTGCCACTGCACCAGGACACAGTCGTACCACCAAGCAGAAAGATCCAGCCTGTGCAGCTCTTACCATCCGGACTGCCGGCCAAGTTACTGTCCGTATAGCCCACCGCGACAACAGACGGCTGTCGATGGAACATGAGATCTTGTCGTGGAGTCGAGACGTCATAGTGCAATACTCGGATTGCGGCCTCAAAGTGGAGGTGACACAGCTCCTGAGAGAATTGAGCGAGGAGGTTAATGGCGAACGCAATAACTGGGCGTTTTGTCGTCGCCATGAACATCAGTGACCCGATGACTCGCAAATGTATGGTCACGTCAACTGGCTTCGCCACAATGGCTGGGTCAGAGTTCTTCAGCTTCACCTGGCCATCGGGTGACATGGATGAGGATGCGCTCGATACAAGTGGCAGGTCCTTGGCAAAGCGAGTGGAAAGAGTCTGTACATAGGTAGCCTGGTGGACGTGTAGGATGCCCTAGGATTGATCATGCTCGAGTTCCATGCCCAAGAAAACTCGGGCAGACCTGAAATCCCTCAACTGGTAGGCGATGTGTAGTAGGTCCTTGACACGCTGGATGGAAGCCATGTCTGGCAACACAATGAGGAGATCGTCGACGTAGATCAGGACAGTGGGAAAGGACTGGCCTCACAGGCTTATGAATAAGTGCGGGGTCAGAAGTGCTATGCAGGTGGCTGCCACGGAGGAGCGTGCGACTAATCTCCTTGTTCCGGCACCAAGGCGAATGTTTCAGACCATAGAGGGCCTTCCACAACCGCCAGACCTTCCCAGTGCCGTCGCCAAAGCCTGGAGGCTGCACCATTTAGAGCTCCTCTCCCTCTAGCAAGCCATGGAGGAAAGCGTTGCTCACATCCATCCGATGCAGCTCCCATCCGCTATGGGCAACAAGTATGAAGAGTGCTCAGCTAGTGGAGAATCAACCAACGGGGGCAAAGATCTGGTCGTAATCAGCCCCAGGGATGTGAGCAAACCCCTTGGTTGTGAGGCGGGCCTTGTACTTCTCCAAGGACCCTTCCGGCTTCCATTTGCGTTGGAAGCCCCATTTGGTACTGATGGCCGTCCCACATGGAGGGAGATTGACGAGGTTATACACGTGGTGCTTTCGGATACCCTACTGCCACATGAATTCGTGAATAAGTAATTGTTTTTTAAAACGAATCCATGTATTTGTTTGCAAGTGCAATAAGCTTCTAGTTCTTTGTATGCGATTCATTAATCATACGTGGACCAGTTTGAGCTTTCGCAAGAACGAATTCAAAAGTGCGCTTTATTGCTCTCGGCACGTGGTTGCAAAGGACATTTCCGACCTAGATTCAACGTTCCTCATGCACAACCTTTGGGATATTGAACACGCTCGCTGAAATCTTGTTCTTTTTGTTGCAGTTTGCACATGTTTTATTGTAACAGTGTGCAAACCCAATAACATTTCAAAAATGATTTTTTTGTGCGACCTCTAAATAATTAAAAAGCACAAATTCATGTGGCAGTACGGTAGCAACGAGCTCATCGGCGCAGGCAGCATCCCAGTATGTGGCCTCAGGGGATGCTCGAGCCTCACATAGGGTGGCTAGTGTCAACCCGCCTGAGGCAAACGGTCTAGAAAACGGAGTACAGTGACATCCGCCGACCGCTCATAGCATTTCAGCGATGAGAAGATATCCCCCTCAGGATCGTGTTTCCACACTGTTTAGCTCACAAAGCTTGTCCCTTCCGTGGCCTCTCGGTTTCCCCTTTTTAGCTTGTCCCAAGTCTTTTATATCTGCCCTTGGTTGGCCAACTTATGCCTTAGTTTTCAGCACAAGTCTCAAGGGTAAGAAGTGGATACTTAGAATGAGCAAATGAGTAGTACATATAGCACTGGCGAGCATGGGTGCCTTGGCTTGAGGCCGAGGCGCCCTAGCGCGATCTCTAGGGTGGTGCGCGCGCACTTTAGGCCCCTAGGTGCTCGCGCACCTTAGCCCCCTTTAGGCGCGCGACCTAGCGCCCTAGGCGGGACNCCGCTCATAGCATTTCAGCTATGAGAAGATATCCCCCTCAGGATCGTGTTTCCACACTGTTCAGCTCACAAAGCTTGTCCCTTCCGTGGCCTCTCGGTTTCCCCTTTTTAGCTTGTCCCAAGTCTTTTATATCTGCCCTTGGTTGGCCAACTTATGCCTTAGTTTTCAGCACAAGTCTCAAGGGTAAGAAGTGGATACTTAGAATGAGCAAATGAGTAGTACATATAGCACTGGCGAGCATGGGTGCCTTGGCTTGAGGCCGAGGCGCCCTAGCGCGATCTCTAGGGTGGTGCGCATGAACTTTAGGCCCCTAGGTGCTCGCGCACCTTAGCCCCCTTTAGGCGGGCGACCTAGGGCCCTAGGCGGGACTTGAACCCACAATCCTGGAATTAATCCGCTTGCTCATTTAATCCAAGGAGCGGACCTGGGGGACTTGCGCTACAAGCACAGTGCATATCCGGTTCATCCTGTAGGGGACTTGCTCCGTAGAGCAGTGCATGCCTGCCTAAATCTGCCGCTGACTGGACAAGGGGCATACCAGAAATAACAGCTAGGTCCTCTAGGCGTGTCGTGGAGCGGACTACGAGGGTGTGTGCATCTCGAGTTCCAAGTGGGATGCGCATGAGCGCAACCGTGACGGCATGTCGATGCTCCTGATGGAGCATGGTGTAGCCCAGTAAAAAGCCCGGGTAGAGGTGTGCAATGATGGCAGAAGTGGTTAGGTTGAGGGCCTTGGTGCCAGGGTCCCCACTCACTATCGTAGGAGTGGAAGAGACACGTGGGGCGACGGGGGGCCGAGGCGTCAAAGGGCGCGTTGTGGCGGTCTGCGCACTCACTGATGGTCGGGGTCAGAGGTTGCCGCCTGGGCCACGCGTGTAGCGTAGTAGGGTAGGAGATGGCACCGAGTTCGAGGTGCTAGCGGAGAAGACGAGGATGCTGGCAGAGAGGGACGAGCAGACGCGGGCGGAGCTGCCGACCCGGAGGGACCAATGGACGTAGACGGGGCTGTCGACGCGGAGGGGCCAGCCGATGCAACTGGGGCTGCCGGCCCAGACGGGCAAGTAGACGCAGACAGGCCTGCCGGCCCGAAGGGTCCAGCAGACATGGACAGGGCTGCCGGCACGGAGGGGCTACCGGACACGACTAGCCAGTCCCGAATGGCAGGAGCAACCTCGCTCTTCTGCCAAAGGTAGAAGACCCAGTGGTAGCGAAAGTAGTCATGAGTGAGGGTGAGGACATAGCATCCATGCTCCTCGACGGACTCGGTAGGGAGAGGGCCCATGAAATCGGAATGGACTAGGTCTTGAGGGACGGACAAACGGGAGAAAGACTGAGGGTATGTAGATCGGTGCATCTTGCCTTAAGCACAATCAATGCACTCTATGGGGCACGGCCAGAGGGAGGAGTCCCGATCAAGGCCCTTGGCCGGCTGGGTGTGGAGCATGCTATCTAAGCCAGCAGAGTGGACGTGGCAAAGGTGGCGGTGCAAGAGACGTGTGCGCTATGGAGAGAGCATGCTGGTGACAAACACATCGCCTCTGGCGACCGACGCGGAGGGGACGGAGGGAGGGGAGGACAGACGAGGCACGTGCCACATGTTGTCACGGGCGTGTGGTGTGCAAAACCACAAGACCAGACGGACGTAACGACACCATGCCAATACCACGCGAGTGCAGAACGTCCATGCTCATGCGGTCAAGGACAGTGACGGACAGGTGGCTGAGCTCAAGACTTTGGACGAAGAGGACATCGATCACGAAGACATCACCGACTAGACCAAGAAAACGAACGACGCCGACGCCGTGGACAGGTAACACATGTCCGGAGCCCGTCCGGACACCGGACACATTGCCAACAGGAACAAACACGCTGAAGGCCTTGCAAGAGACCGTCATGTGATGTGTGGCCCCAAAGGTAATGATCCAAGTCTCGACAGGGTCATGGACCGGAGTCGCTAGATCGCTAACAGTCACATGGCAGCAAGCAAGTGACGCGAACGCGGTGGATGGTGGCGCGAACCGAGACTGCCAATCGTCAAGCCACGCAACATCGTCATAGAGAGGGGCAAAAGAGGACACGGGAGACGACAAAATGGACGAGGAAGCGGGACACAACCGCAGCTCAATCTTAGTCATGCATTGTAGGGCAGACGGGCAAGAGGTGACACAACTCATGTTTCCCTTGAGGGGAGGATGAGGCAAGCCAAGCTGGAGCGCAATAAACTGCTCTAATTGTCGCTAACAATTGGATGGTTCGGGAGTGTAGAGAGAGTGCAGAGTGATAGCATCGGAGCCTAGATAGGAGGAGGACTACATCAGTGAAGGAAATGGAGGCGCCAATAGCTGCGGATGATGATGCTGCTACGGAGCTGGCGACGAAAAGAACGGTGTGGTTGTGGGAGGAGTGAAGCGACTGGACTGGGTGGAGGTATCAGGGCCAGCGACAGCTATGGCAGCAAAGGCAAGACGACACTTACGCTGGCGACGCATGGTGGCAATGATGCGCGCCACGTCCGACGATAGCGAGCACGTGTACCACCCATGTCCTGGCTGGCCTCATTTATGGCAGATCGAGCCAACACCATTAGTCCCGATTGGTTGCTGCTGCTGCTGGCCCTTGCCTTTCTTGCCTTTGTGCTTCTTCTTCCCTAACGACGAGGAGCTTGTGGGTGTAGCTGCTACAGGGGAAGCGACGGCCACGGAGGCGACGGGAGGGGAGGCGAGGGCCTATGTGCGCTTGATGCGCGACTCCAGACGAGCTTCCTCAATCCTAAGATAGAGCTCATATGCCCAGGGCATGAGTGTACCCTGGGCCGCCATTATGGAGAGGAGATCCTGGGTGTAGTGGACGGAGATGTCGACGTACCCATTGGTGGCACCGCGCTTGATGGTCAGGAGCGCGGCCAAAGGTAGTGATGCAAAGGTGCCTAGGCGATGGAGGATGTCCACCGCCCGCTACCAGTAGGAGGTGACCGTCTCGGTTTCCCTCATGTGTAAGGATTTGAACTCCCGAAGCATACGGTTGGTCTCTGCTTTGCTGGATACGTGATGGGGACTGGTGAGGACGTGCCACGCGACTGTAGGGTCTGGAGTTCCGCTAGTGTTGAAGTCACTGAGGAAGGGATCAATGGCTAGGCGTGATGCTGGAGGAGTGACCGGGACAAGGGCGGGTACCGTACGACCAGCATCATACAACTGGTCGGCCAGGATGGAGTCCTACGGAAGAGTGTAGTATGCCGACATGCCCTCACCCTGTGTCCAGATGCAAAAGCTAAGCTCCCAGTTCGGGAACTGTTCATCGGCTTGAAGCGGCGGAGGTGGCACCTAGAGTGGGGTCAAGGACTGAAGTTATTGTCTAGCGCTGGGTCTGTCGCTACACCAGGTAATGCGTGGCAGGAGACACAGAAGGGGCTGGCGTGCCAAGGAGGAAGGAAGGGCGGCGGGGCACTGGTATGTGTATGTGCTGCCAACGGTTGTAGTGCTACAAGTTGCTACGTCAGTGCGGCAAGCTGTTGCTCAATGGCGGCCGGTGGATCAAAGTAATAGCCGACAAAGCCTGTGGACTACAACTACTGCTTCTTCTACTACTACTGCTGCTACTGTTGCTGTTGCAGCTGGTGCAGCTGTTATAAGAAAAGGGGGCTAGGGCTCCCCCCAACAGAGGAGGACCCCTCCCCTCTAGGGTTGTTAGCCATGGTGTTCTTTGTTCCCACTCCTTTGTGTTTTTTTTGTGCTGCTGATGTCAGCGGTGGCGTTAGTAGTGATGTCAGCCAAGCATGGTTGATGTCAGTTACTGCTGATGCGTTATCTGCAAGGTTACTATTGTAGTTTTTTTTGCTAATGTCAGCAGTGACGTCAACATTGACATCAACTGAGGATGGCTCATGTCAGCAGCGACTGTTGTTAGAGCCCCTGTTATGTCAGTTGCAGGGCAGCTGCTGCCAACTGCTGCTCCCAGTTGCTGCTACGGCTGCCAGCTGCTACTGCTGGTGCTCCTATAGCCGGTTTTGCTGTCGCTTGCTGCTACTTCCATTGTAGTCTGGTGTTGTTACACATCGCTCTTGTTGCGAGCTGCTGCTGCTGGCTGATACTGTTGCTTGCTGCTGCGAGATGCTCCTGCAGCGAGCTGCCGCGAGCTGTAGCTACTGTCGTCTACTGCTACTGCGCGCAACTGATGTAGGCTGCTGCTGCCAGTGCTCGCTGCTACTACTGCTGCTGTACGTTGTTGTTGTTGCTTGCAACACCCTCACACCTGGTTGACGACGCGATGTGCGTCGTCGTCATGGTGCGTGACGTCGTTGGCCGCTCACCTCCTTTGTGTCATGCGTTGGGGTTAGTGCTGCCAAAAAAATCCGGGAGCATTTCCCCTGGCCCAGTGGCTGTGGGGGAAACTTTGACGCTGCCACCAGGCTGGTCATTGCTGCCGGAGAAAATCCGGCAGCATTTCCCTTGCACTCGCGCGTGTGGGGTTCCGCCAACGTTGTCTGGCACCTCTACGCGAGTATTCTGTTGTTGCGACTGCGCTCTGGCTCGGATACCAAGCTCGAATTCCTAGGCAGCAAGTTGAGGCAGTTGCGTTATTGATGCAGCGTGCAGGCATCCACGCTCGTTGCTTAGTCAGCTGCCCCCCCAGTCTACTGCTCTAGAATCTGTATGAGGGTCCTGGGTTTGTTACTTACAGATGCGCGCGCCAGTGTTAGTGCCGGAAAGCACGTGTGAACTGGAAAGAACTGAATAAGGATGAAGAATGAACAGCAATGGGAGAACCCTCCAAGTTCTAGCTCCTCCCCCCCAGCTCTGTAGAGCTTGTTACTCAACTAACCGACCAATCAGAAAACAGACCTATTTTATGGCACGCAGGGTTTTCCCAGTGAGCCCTGCTAGATGGCCGACAACCCAAAACCCGGGCATTGTTTGATTTGCTTGAACACCGGACCATGTCATAATAGCAACGTTGCGAATGCAGTCGTGCAGTCAGAATCAACTAGAAAAATAACAATTAGGAGCTATGGCTGCCCAAACCCATACAGCGCCTTCACTAGTCCCCGGTGATAACAGTGCCACTGTAGCATGAGATTTGGACCATAAGCAGAGCATGACGCTGCAGACGCAATGGTACAGTTTGATCCAGCAGTGGACGCATGCAAACAAAATCCGCAGTGGTAATGACCGCCGGCGGCCCGACTGCCGAGGAGGCCTGCCGATGGAACTGAGCATGTCGCCAGAGGGAGGAGGCTCTAGCGAACTACGTGTAGTCCTCAATGTGCGTCAGCTTCACCGAACGACACTCAAGCAGCGTCGAGTCTCGCCGTCATTCATCTGCACGTCGATGTACACAAGCCGGGAGGACACACCAGAGCACAAAGAGAGGTGTGAGAAAAAACCAACACGGGGCACCAACAACGACCACCAAGTGCTTGTGTCTCGTCTTTCGAGAAAACTCTACCAGCCATGCATGGGTGAACTAGGTGGTGTTCCAGAGCCCCAGATGTCACCGGGACTCCTTGCTGTGCCTTCTACGCCTTGCAGGCGCCTTTCGGCGGACTGGGCATGAGGCCCATTTACATGTTTTTGCATTGTATACTCGCTGTCAGTCAATGGATACATGCATGTGACCAGTCGTTGCGTGCGTCTTTTGATTCTGCACGTCTAGGTTCAGACGACGTAGGATTCTGACATGTGTGCGCAGAGTTACGGCCAAGATAGTGGTTTTGGGCCGGTTTTAGGACAGCTCTTGGACTGCCGCGTGCGACACCCGCCGTGCGCCGCGGCAGGTATTTATGCCTTGGACCTGTCAGTTCTCATTTCTCTCTGCATATGCTGTTTTGAAGCATTCTGACACTTTGACTTGTGTCTCGTAGCCAAACTCTTGCCGTTGTGTGTACGACCTGTGAATGTCGTCACCGTCTGACTAGGCACTGACGCCCGGTCAGCGGCCGTGTTGCTAGGAAGCTTCTACGCACTTTCTCATGGTATCAGAGCAGTGAGACAGTTCGCACTGAGCTGCGCAGCAGAGACGCAGCAGAGCAGCAGCAGTGAGAGTCACCGCTGCAGCAGACCTTCTGGGACATGTTGGAGACGGCCGTTCGCCGTCCGCGTACTCCACCCACCACGTGAGATCGCAGCTGCTGAGGCAGCAGCAGCAGCGCGTACTGCCACGCAGAGGTGTGTGGCGGCTGCGGTGCGTGCAGCCGCCACTTCCCCCCCCACAGCCACAGCAGCAGAGCAGCAGCAGCAGAGGCGGCGGCGGCAGCCGTGCAGCAGCAGCGCAGCAGCAGCGGCCGCCACAGCAGCGTGGCAGCAGCGGCGGCAGCAGCAGCGCAGCAGCGGCGTCGGCAGCAGCAGTGCAGCAGCGGCAGCGGCACAGCAGCAGCAGCGCCAGTCGCGACGGCAGCAGCAGCGCAGTAGTGGCAGCAGCAGCAGCGCGCGGCGGCGGCAGCCAGCAGCAGCGCGCAGTGCTGGCAGCCAGCAGCAGCTGCAGCGCGCAGCAGCAGCCGCCGCGCACAGCAGCAGCAGCAGCAGCGCAACCGCCGCTGCCACCGCTGCGCACGCAGCTACGCAGCTGCTGCTGCAGCTGACAGCACAGCTGTAGCAGCAGCTGGGCAGAAGCTGCTGCGCAGCTTCCGCGTAGCTGCCACGCGCCACCGCGTAGCGGCAAAAACGTGACAAGAAAAAAAAAAGAAAAAAGAAAAAAGGAGGGGACGAGCTGACGTCAGCATTGTTGGTTGCTGACGTCATCAAGTCGTGCTGACGTCAGCAACCACTTGCTGACGTCAGCATTACACTTAGCCAAATTTTCATCCGAAAAGTCAAACGTTGCCAGCGTTTCAACCCCTCGAGAAACGCAGACGGTTTTGAAATCAGGCAAACTTGACCTGTCGTCCCATAGTGAGCGGCGACATGAGTTCGCCCGACGACAAGGACAAGGGATTAGGTGATCCCTCCTCCTCTTCTTCAGGGGTATTGAGCCCTCGCTCGCAGGCCATTGAGGACGTGCGCAGCCAGCAGGAGGAGATGCGTCGTCTACAGCGAGAGCAGACTGACGCGATCCGCACGCTGACTGAGCTCCTGCGCGCTCAGTCCACGGCTCCTCCGCGGATTTCTGAGGGAGCTGCTGGCGTTGCGGCCTCCACCCAGCACTCAACTCAAGTGCCCGTGACAGGTGCCCCGCCTGCTTCACCCCCTGGTGTGGTCTCCCCACCACCTGAGGACCTTCTTGATGACGAGCCATTCATGCCAGGCTTCGAGGATGACTCCCAGGAGCGGGAGATTCGTCTTCTACAGGAGCGCCTCCGTCACCTGCAGACGGGTATCCGACCTCCACCCGTGTCCCCGATACGACCGTCACCTGACTTCCCCAGTGATCATCCCCTTCCAGGAGTTGTTCCCGTCACTCGCCCTCCTCAGCCTGCGGCTGCTCTCCCCACGGAGCGGCAGCCAAAGGACTTTGAGGCACCACCTCCACGGTACATCAGCGAGGATGGCTTTGACTGCTGGGAGATCCTGTTTCAGGTGTGGGCCACTTCAGAGGGAGTGTGGCCTTACTACCACAGCCCATACCAGTCTACAGATCCAGCACAGGTGCTGACAGCAGCCCGGGCCATGCGAGGGCTTCTCTACGCCATGTCACGCGAGACTGTCGTTGACTTCCATCCCTTCCTCGGCGAGGCTGGCACAGGCACCGGAGCTGATCCTCGTGGAGGCTAGGATCTGGCGTTGTCCCTACTGGCCGCAGAGACGCACGCCACGCGTGCGTCACACATTCGTGCTTTCCACTCTCTCCATCAGGGACCAGCGGAGCCCGCAGCAGATTACTGGCGACGCGCCATGCGTATCTACACGCGCCTGGGGACCTCAGGGGGCACACAGTTGTGGGCGCTTCGGACGATCATGCTCGGAGTTTGCCTGGAGTACACCGACATATTCACACGCTACAGTGACGCCGCTCTTGAGCCTTTCTCAGCCACCCTGCAGCTGCTCCCGTGGGCCCATCAGCTTTTCCTCCAGGTGACGTCGGCCCGCGAGGCAGCAGTAGCACATCGGGAGACTTCGCTCGCTGCAGCAGTCCTCGCCTCACCACCATCTTCCCTCCTGTAGTCACCCTCACCTTCCTCCATCACGACCTCATCTTCCTCCTCCTCTTGGACCCCGTCTACACCCACGCAGACACAGGGCATTGCAGCAGCTGCCCAGGGGAAGAAGAAGAATAGGAAGCACGGATCGGGTCAGCAGCAGTCGTCGTCCAGTGGTAGCAGTTGCCGCTCCGTGCACTGCTACAACTGTGGAGGTGCCCATCGCTACACCGAGTGCCAGCAGCCGCTCGACTGGGAGCGCATCACTCGCGCACTTCAGACTGCCCATGCTGCTCCCACCGCGTCCGGCACGTCGACCGCACACTCCTCTGGACGCGTGGCGACTACGACTGCAGCTGTTCCTGCATCCTCACCGGCGAGCAGCAGTGATCCAGACCCACGTGACCGCACCATCGCCGAGCTTCGTCATCTTTTGGCGCTTCGCTTTCAGGGAGGTGCGAGTGTGTTGTCGTCGTCGAGTGGGTCACAGACTGCTTGTTCGTCCGTCCTCGTGCCTCGTGATGATACGTGTGGGGGAGCACAGTCCGCATGTGATGATATTGGGACTGACTGCACTGACTGGATTCATGAGTCTCACCTTCGTGATGTACGTCGTTCCTTCCCACTGACGGCTCAGCGTCCCTCTGATGCCGAGTGTTCTATTGCTCGTTGTACAGTGACGTCCACTGGTCGTGACTCCGGTGGCACTTGGATCATTGATTCCGGTGCCACCCACCACATGACGTGTCGTCGTAGTGACTTTGTGGTACTTGGTCCTGTCACGACTGTCCGTTCTGTTCGTACAGGTTCTGGTCAGTCCTTACCAGTTCACGGTGTTGGGGTTGTATGCTTTGATGGTCCGTCTGGCCCCCTGTATCTCTCTGACGTGCTGTTTGTGCCTGATCTTGAGCTCAACTTGCTTTCTGTGCGTGCATGCACTCTGATGGGTCTCTCTGTTGAGCATACCGCTGATTCAGCGATTGCGACTGCTTTTGACACCCATAGCATTGTCCTGCGTGCTTCAGTCGTAGATGATTTGTACCGCATTGCTCGGCCCTCCTCCCCTTGCTCTCCCTCCTCCTCTGGTCGCGTTTTTGTCACTGGTGTTCTATCCCCGGAACACCAGCGGTTGCTTCACCGACGTCTGTGTCACGTGGGCTCCGACACTGTGTCNAGCTCATCCGGACACAGCCCGCTCTTGGTCTTGACGTGGCTTCTTTCGAGAAGCCACCCAAGACCGACTGTCTTTTTTGCGCTCAGGGTAAGATGCACCGGTGCACTTACCCTGATTCGCGTTCCCGAGCGCTGAGGCCCCTCAAGTTGGTCCACTCGGACCTGCTCGGTCCTCTCCCGGTCGAGTCGCTGTCCGAGAGGGGCCGGTATGTTCTGACGCTGACTGATGACTTCACCCGGATGCGGTGGGTCTACAGTCTGCGTCAGAAGAGCGACGCCGCCCTTGCGGTTTGGCTTTGGCTCGTGCTGGCTAAGCGTCAGTCTTGCCACACGCTACATACCTTTCGCTCGGATCGCGGCGGCGAGTTCCTCGGCGAGATGGACTCCTTCTTTGCTGAGCACGGCATTTTTCACCAGGTCTCCGCTCCTGCTACCCCACAGCAGAACGGTGTATCTGAGCGCTGGAACCGCACCATGGAGGATGCGGTCCGCGCCATGCGGTCTGAGTGCGGTCTC
>SZWC01002621.1:159982-171222 GCA_023375785.1 Penium margaritaceum
TCCGGTCTCACCCTGCTTCCCCGCTCCCCTGCACCTCTGCTTCTCCGACCCTTGCATCTCACACGTACCAAAGGCACCTGCTGCGACTTCACACAACAATGCTTCGACGCTAGGCGGCCGTCGTCGCATCCTGCTTCATGGACGGGGTTCGTCATGCCGGTGGCTCTGCGGGGGTCGCTCCACCGCGTCTGTTCTCTGCTGGAGCTGTTTGCGTGACGGCGGTAAGGGAGGGATCGTCAGCTTTTCCCCAAGTGTCGAGCTTTTCGAGGCTGGAAATTGGCCTTGTCTAGGCGTAAGCACAGCAGATGGTGCAACGACTGGTGAAGAAACAGTGGGCAACGGTTTCCAACAGGCTCTTATGAGAACCGCAGGAGTCAGAAGTGCAGTGAAGCATGTCGCACGACGAACTGGCGCATCACTGAAGAACTGCAGAAAGTCGAAATGACTTCGGACAGTTGCCATTACGTCCGACAGCACAGGTTTGTGTCAGAGGACGAGGCAACGTCATGATTGGCATGAACTCCTGTGGAACGGTCATTGCAGGTTGTCCGGAACTCGGACATCCGAATGATGCAGAACCGCTAGAATCGAGTCCCAGTTTAGCCACCATTATGCGATGTCGGACAAAGCAGGCTGCACTACATTTCTCGAACGGGCCCTCAGAATGACATTTCCTGCCTGTCCTATATGCTCGTCCATGATCTTGCTACGGAGGCTGACGCCAGCCACGGCTGTGCCACAGGTGGGTTCTACCAACCAACGGCGTGCTGACCTCTGAATGTGGGGCGTGCTTTTTTCGCTGAAGTATGTAGGACGTATCCGACGGGTTTGTGCGCGCACAACGGAGGAATCGACAAGTTGAGAATTGCTTAAAAACATTGTGTGACGTATCGCAGCCATCGTTGTCACCGCTGTTGACCGCCCGACGTGCGGCATGCTGTTGCGAGATCGTGAGACAGCGCAATCACAGATCGTTAGAGAGAGATTGCTGTCTTTGGTGCACCAACCACCAGTTTGACTCGCCATCTCGTCGGTCAACGACAGAATATTTTTAACACGAGGGTTTGCTGCCGGTGCAGACCCCCAAAGAGCGGGTTTGCCGGGGTGACTGGTAATCCTGTGCCATTTGGCAGTCACGATAAAGACAAATGACAGGCGATCTCCGTGCAATGCAGCTCTAGGTGGTCACGGACAACGAGACGAGACGAGACGAGACGAGACGTTACTTTACTTTCAGACCACACGTTGATTCTTTTTATTAAAAAAAAACTTTTTAAGCACGTCGTCTACATCGTCAACCCTAAGGAATACAACCCGGAGACTCTTCACCAGCCTTCGGCACTGCGTAGGAGCATTTTTGAGTCCATCGTTTTCATTCTATCGGGGCCTCTATCGGGATTTCGCCAGCTGTGCTCATGCTGTCTTTCCTGTCGTTTAGGAATGCGATGGATGAGGGTTCCGTTTCCAAATGAAACGAAGTCCATTGATGCAGACATCCGCAATTCATCGGCAAGTTCCATTTTCAAGCTAAACTTTTGAGTCACATTGAAGTACAATTGAGAGCTGTTGGGACAGTGTCAGAACCTCTTAGGGCAAACCTGCCCAAGGCGATGACCTGACCAGTCGCCACAACAATTTGCAACGATGAGGACAGGTGTAAATGGCAAGCGACTGTTCCAAAAAAAATGTTTGAAAACATGCGACGGCCAGTAATAACGCATGGCAAACTCCGTCGGCAAATCTCGTAAGCGCCAAACTCAGACCTGACGTGAAAGACCAACCTGATACGCCGGCTAAACGGCGAGTTTTTCAAGGGCAATGTGTATGGTAAAATATAATATTCTTGTGGATGTTTGAGTCAGGCTCATTCCTGCTGAACCCAACAAAATACGAAGAACAGAACAAGACATGCGTTCAAACCGTCCTGAATGTGTGAAGGCTAGCGCGTTAGTATATCACAAACAAGCAGGGCAACCTTTTTTCGAGTAAATGACGGCCAGAATTGCCTGGGCAATAAGACAATGATTCAGCCGTTCAGGTCGGCTTACTTGTGTAACCACTGTTATCAAGGTTGAGCATCCGATAGGCTAGGATTCAGGTAGGTCCGAAACTCTGTCATCTGCCTACATCCGACACATCCCAGTAGGAAAGGGAAAAAGCTAAGATTATATGGTCAGTTTATACAACCTCTAATGAGCGCTCAGAAGTCAAACATAAATCTCCTAAAATAAACGAATGCCATTCCCCAGTTTTCGTGAACTCTTCCTTACTCGAGTTGTCACTTTTACATCAAAGGCAACGTGGGTGGTTCACAAGGATGAGGTTCATAATAGTAGTCGATTCGAGGAATTGGGCATCTTGGATAAACAGAATTTAGGAAGAAGTATACTTTGGTGATAAGTGTTTAAGTGCAGCGCATGTATACAACAACAAGAATCACCATAAGGCTTATGTCGGGTCTTGGACGCTCCAGAAAGGTGACCGATGAGATGTCGCTTCGTGAGTGCTCACTTTTGAAAACTCTGCCGAGAAGTCCAAGCACTTCAAACAGATTGAGAAGAGTTTTATGAGAGTCTAACATCGTCAGGAAGTTGACCAAATGGTATTGATATATTGGTCCAATGAGTGATACTTCTGTCCACCCTTCTCAAACCTGGTTGAATTGTTGAGAACCTTAGGAAGAAGAACACATGAGGTTTGAGAGTGTGTGCTCTCCAAAGATTAATCCTTGATGTGTTGGACGGCACAATCGTAGCGGAAAAGATAGACTTGGAGATAGCTTGGAAGCCGGAACTGGTATAGATACCTTGTACTCTGATCATTGTAGCTACAATGATCAGAGTACAAGGTATCTATACTGATCGGCCGGGTAGTCCTGGCCATGGTCTACTCCTCTCCTACCTTTCTAGAACAAGCTACCTGCACCTATTTACCGGTGCCCTATTTGCACCTAATACTTAATGCGAGAAGTGTTAGGCCGTCAATCGTCCAGATTGAGGGCCCGTCTTGTCTCTTGGCAAGCCGCCACGTTAGCTTGACGCGTCCCGGCGGTGGGTGCGGTTGTCTTCATGCACACGCCACCGTTGTACTGTGACCATCGCACGATCGAAGTCAACAGAATTGCTGCCGCTATTGACCGCGCATGCTGTCGGGGGCTCGCATCCGAAACAAACCATCAACAAGTAGCGTACCCGGTATGCTACCCGCCAAGAGGGCGAACTTCAACCTCACGTGGCGTGTTCGGAATGCAAGTATGCATGTGTGAGCAAAACATCCCCTTGCACTGACGTGCTCCACACGCTAGTGCAAATTGCATTACTCGCTCGCTCCTCCCCGCTCTCCTACGGTTAAGCGAAGGCTTGACAGCGAGCCTGATTTTTGAAAATGGTGAAAGGCTCGAATGTCCCAAAACATGAACAAGACCTTGATTGTGTCACAAAAAGATGGGCACCTCGTTACATTCATGCCCCCACCCTGTCAAAGGCGTAATATCCCAACGTATGTGAGGTACTCCTGAAGAACAGTGTTGGTATCCCCCACATGGAATTTTGCCTTGGGCTCCCAAGAGTTGTGCTTCGTCGGGTACCCCGTCCACTGTATTAGAAACTCACGCAGCCGTCCCCTCCGGCAGTCCACCTCAAACTCCTTACTTTCTTCAACCTAGATAGTAGGAGATGGAGTTGCCCTACGACCCTGGAAGAAGGCATTCGGGTTGGGATAGGCATGAATGAGGGAGATGTGGAAATCCAGATGGATGGTGTAGTGAGTTGGCAGCTCCAGCTTGTAAGAGACATCTAATTGCTTCTCTAGAATGTGAAGCGCGCCCACCCATCGTGGCTTTAACTTGGGACTCCCAACTCCCATCAATTGCACGTTAGCAAAGTTTAGCATCAGCTGATCCTACACTTGGAACTCCTTCGCAAATCGATGATTATTTGCTTGCGGCTTCTACTACTTATGCGCCTTCAATAGTCGTTGCCACACCACGTCCCATGTAGTGGCAAACACATTAGCAATCTACTGCACAACCGGAAGAGATGTTGCCGTAGCAAGGGCAGTTGAGCTCAATGGCTGGTTGCCATAACCCACCTCGAACAGTGACTTACCTGTTGATGCTGACATTGCTGAGTTGTAAGCTAACTTTGCCACTCCAAGTTTCTCTTCCCATCCCTCTCCATCCGGGGGGACCATGCTCTGCGGGAGCTGCTCTAAAGCAAAAGTTCAAGCGCTCTATTTACCCATCGCTCTATGGGTAGTATGTTGGGGTCAGCGACACCTGCACGCCGAGCTTCCCCATGAGATCTCTCCAGAATTGCAAAGTGAAGCGTGGATCACGATCTAAGACCACTGACTACGGACGTAGCTTGATGACAGGAGTTGAGTTGTCCGGGCAGTTGTTACTCTTCGAACATGTGATGAAATGTGCCATCTTTGAGAATCGATCCACCACCACCAACACTGTATTGTTGCCTTGCTTAGTCACAGGCAAAGCGCCAATGAAGTCAAGCGAGATGTCTAACCATGGCCTCTCAGGTACAGGCCATGGTTATAACTCCCCAGGTGGCTTGGACCTCCGCGACTTGATGCGTTGGCACGCATCACAACTGCTGAAATACCTCTTGAAACCAGTTGCCATTCACGTCCATTCGTATCGGCGTGCCAAGGCCTTGAGCATCTTGTCAAAACCGAAGTGATCTGAGTAGTGGGTGTCATGCGCCTCCTCCGACAAAACTTGTTCCAATGGTACATAGACCGACAGAAGAACCCTGTGCCTTTATCGCCTTTGCCAATACACTCCATCCCACGCGGCATCTTTCAGTGCACCACCCGTGAACTCACCATCCACGCCATAACCATTCTTCAACAAGCAATACATGACTAGAAATTCTAATAATGGTGTAATAGGATTGAGGTTCAAGTCTGGCCTCCGCGACAGAGGATCTGCCGGATTCACCTTTCCAGGCTTGTAATAGATCTCATAGTCCAAACTTCCTTTGAAGGAGTCAATCTAGCATGTGTGCCAGCGATGGAGGTTTGGTTGCATATTCAGGTACTTCATGGTATAATGATCCATGAAGACCACGTAGCGCCACGACTCGAAGTAGCACCTCAAGTGCTTGAAAGCATGGATTATAGCCAATAATTATTTCTCGTGGATTGTCTAGTTCAACTCCTCACCTTTCAGCTTGCGAGACGCGTACACAATTGGTTGTGGTCCCTTCCGTGATCTTACATCAGTACCGCCCCAATGTCAAAGTCGCTTACATCCGTCGCCATGAAATACTCCTTTGATAAATCCGGATGCACCACAACCATAGGATCACACATTGTAGACTTTCGCTCCTCAAAGCTCCTCTGCTCCTTCTCGCCCCTTTCCCACAGGTGATCCTTTCTCAATAACTAGGTCAGTGGTGCACCCTTCTTAGTGTACCCCCGGATGAACTTGCAGTACTAATTCCGATAGTAGCACCCTTCTTTGCGTACCCCCTCTGTCCCTCCCTCCCTCCCTCCCTCCTCGGGAGGGAGACAGAGAGGAGGGGAGGGGGGAGGGGGGGAGGGGGAGGGGGGGAGGGGTAGAGAGGGAGGAGAGAGGGGGGGAGGGGGGGGAGGCGGGGAGGGGGGGAGGAGGGAAGGGGGGAAGGGGGAAGGGGGGTAAAGGGGGGAGGGGGGAGGGGGGGGAGGCGGGGAGGGGGGGAGGAGGGAAGGGGGGAAGGGGGAAGGGGGGTAAAGGGGGGAGGGGGGAGGGGGGGGAGGCGGGGAGGGGGGGAGGAGGGAAGGGGGGAAGGGGGAAGGGGGGTAAAGGGGGGAGGGGGGAGGGGGGGGAGGCGGGGAGGGGGGGAGGAGGGAAGGGGGGAAGGGGGAAGGGGGGTAAAGGGGGGAGGGGGGAGGGGGGGGAGGCGGGGAGGGGGGGAGGAGGGAAGGGGGGAAGGGGGAAGGGGGGTAAAGGGGGGAGGGGGGAGGGGGGGGAGGCGGGGAGGGGGGGAGGAGGGAAGGGGGGAAGGGGGAAGGGGGGTAAAGGGGGGAGGGGGGAGGGGGGGGAGGCGGGGAGGGGGGGAGGAGGGAAGGGGGGAAGGGGGAAGGGGGGTAAAGGGGGGAGGGGGGAGGGGGGGGAGGCGGGGAGGGGGGGAGGAGGGAAGGGGGGAAGGGGGAAGGGGGGTAAAGGGGGGAGGGGGGAGGGGGGGGAGGCGGGGAGGGGGGGAGGAGGGAAGGGGGGAAGGGGGAAGGGGGGTAAAGGGGGGAGGGGGGAGGGGGGGGAGGCGGGGAGGGGGGGAGGAGGGAAGGGGGGAAGGGGGAAGGGGGGTAAAGGGGGGAGGGGGGAGGGGGGGGAGGCGGGGAGGGGGGGAGGAGGGAAGGGGGGAAGGGGGAAGGGGGGTAAAGGGGGGAGGGGGGAGGGGGGGGAGGCGGGGAGGGGGGGAGGAGGGAAGGGGGGAAGGGGGAAGGGGGGTAAAGGGGGGAGGGGGGAGGGGGGGGAGGCGGGGAGGGGGGGAGGAGGGAAGGGGGGAAGGGGGAAGGGGGGTAAAGGGGGGAGGGGGGAGGGGGGGGAGGCGGGGAGGGGGGGAGGAGGGAAGGGGGGAAGGGGGAAGGGGGGTAAAGGGGGGAGGGGGGAGGGGGGGGAGGCGGGGAGGGGGGGAGGAGGGAAGGGGGGAAGGGGGAAGGGGGGTAAAGGGGGGAGGGGGGAGGGGGGGGAGGCGGGGAGGGGGGGAGGAGGGAAGGGGGGAAGGGGGAAGGGGGGTAAAGGGGGGAGGGGGGAGGGGGGGGAGGCGGGGAGGGGGGGAGGAGGGAAGGGGGGAAGGGGGAAGGGGGGTAAAGGGGGGAGGGGGGAGGGGGGGGAGGCGGGGAGGGGGGGAGGAGGGAAGGGGGGAAGGGGGAAGGGGGGTAAAGGGGGGAGGGGGGAGGGGGGGGAGGCGGGGAGGGGGGGAGGAGGGAAGGGGGGAAGGGGGAAGGGGGGTAAAGGGGGGAGGGGGGAGGGGGCGAGGGAGGGGAGGGGAGGAGGGAGGGAGGGAGGGTTGGAAGGAGGGTGGGAGGGGGGGAGGGAAGAGGGAGGGAGGGAGGGTAAGCCGAAACACCAAAAACTGAGTCTCGAGTCTGAGTGTCGCGAGTCCGAGACCGAGTCGAGTCTCGCGATGCTGATCCTACTTCATGGAATCGACTCGCGATGCCGAGTCCCTAGGCTAGAATCGTGAGACCCGCGAGTGGCGGCAAGAGGGGTTAGGGAGTAAATGGCCGAAAGTCCGGTTCAACATCGACCGAGGTCAGGCCGGTGGACTACATTCCGATGCCCCCTTACCCCCACCCCCTCCTCCACATTCCGAGGCCCGCAACCTCCCCCCCCCTTTTCTTTGCCCGTTCATTGCTGCCCGTCTACCGCATTGGTCGGGGCAGCTATCCCTAAAATTGTCTTTTTGCTGCTCGATTGACAGGCCTCTACATGCGGTTCCACCCTAGGGTTCCACCGTAGGGTTTCACTGTACACGAGCGGGCCATTACACTCCTCGTCCCAAGGGGAGTGCAGTGGCCCGCCAATGCACAAAGCATTGTGCATCGCTGCGGCTCCTTTTTTTTCCTAAGGCATAGTGCCTTCGACCCGGCCTCCAGGCGGGCTCTAGCAGTGACAATGGCCACTCAGGGCTCGCAACAGCAGTCGCCCCAGCAGCAGGACCAGCAGCAGCAGCAGCAGCAGCAGTTGATGCAGCAGAGCCAACAGAAGCAAACACCGAGTGCATCAGGCTCTAAGCTTGGTGGCAGGCTCATCCGGGCAACGCTGAACGTCCGCGGCCGGATGGATAAACGCAAGTCAAAGCCGTCAGTTGTGTGGACCGTGTTCACGTACGTGGAGAGCCAAGGGCTGCGTGCAACCTGTGTCCGAAGCGCACGGAACTGAAGGGGACCTTCACGCTCACTCAAGGCAACACATCAAGCATGGGGAAGCACCTTCGGCTTGATCACAAGGATAAACATAAGGAGTTGAAGGCGTTGGAGGTTCAGCAGATCCTCCTGCACGCATCACAGGCGGCAGCAGAGACGGCATCAGAGGTGGACGGTACAAACACGCATGTTGCACGTGGTACCGCGGGTGTGGTGCTTGTTCTCAACAAGGAGTACTTCTACTGTTGCATGTGGAAGCACGTTGTGGAAAAAAATCAAAGCTTTCTGAGCATTGAATCATTCTGGCTGCGACAAGCATTCCTTCACTACAACCCTTTTGCTATCATGCCTGAAAGGATAACTTTGACGCGGCTGATGAAGATCAGAGCTACAACTTTCCGCGAGAGACTGAGAAAGATGTTTGTAGGGGTCCTTTTAGGTGTTTCGTTCACAACGGATGATTGGCAATCCGACGCCAATCACAAGTACCTCGGTGTGACCGCACACTGGATCGTCGACTGGCAGATGCAGAGCGTGGCCTTGGCCTTCCCTTCGTACAATGACGATGCAACTGCTGCCACTGTCTTTGACCTTTTTTCAGCTGCTGTGAAGGAGTGGGGGGTTTGGGACAAGATTTACTGTGTGACGATGGACAACGATAGTGTGAACGACTCCATGGCTGATAATTTCTTGGTGCTGCAAAATGGCAAACTTGACAAGGACGGTCACATCCGTTGCATGGGCCACATCTTGAACTTGGTTGTGAAAGACTTGATTGCAGTGGAGCAGGTGGAGGAGCACCTTCGCGTGGCACGAGACATCGTGAACCATGTTAGCCGGTCTGCAAAGCGTGAGCAGTTGCTCATCAACGTTTGTCATGCCCGTGGTGTGAACTACCTTTCCCTCCACCTCGACACACCCACGAGATGGAACAGCACCCTAGACATGTGTGAGAGGGTGGTGAGGATCAAGGATGTGCTTGATGAGTGGCTCTAGACGAGGGATCCTGCCCTTATTCCCAGTGGGCAGGGTTGGGAGCTCCTCGGCATGGTGATTGCAATCTTGAAGCCTTTCAAGGGCTTCACTGAGGACATTAGCGGACAAGAGTACCCAACTCTATCCCTTGTGGTGCCTTTCTTTAGTACAATCCTGCAGAAACTTCACATATGGCACGTGAATGCCACAAAGGCAGCAGAGAACAAGCAGAAGAAGGCTACTCTGGGTAGCACGAAGAAGCTTCTTCTCACGTTGCAGCCGGGGCTCTCCAGTGCCGTGGACAAGGTGAGATGGTGGTGGTGGTGGTGGTGGTGGTGGTGGTGTTGGTGGTGGTTGTGGTGGTGGTTATGGTGGTTGTGGTGGTGGTGGTGGTTCTGGCTCGGGGCTGTTAGAGCATGTCTTTGGACATGTACATTTTTTATGCACGTTTAACGCTTGCTTTTGTTGTTCCTTTGTAATTACAGCTCGAGAAGTACGTGAAGAGGTGCAACATCCGCCACATTGTGGCAACTGTCATCGACCCTTAGTTCCGGTTCCGTTTCTTTGAGCGTGTGCACAAGGTACACTTTGTGGTGTTGGTGATGAATCATGTTGTATGCTGTATGATTCAAGATTTGCTAACGTATGCTCCTCGGTTTGTGTGTTTTGGGTGCAGCTCCTTGGCATCAAGTCGACAGTGGAGCTTGAGGTGAAGGTGCTGGAGTTCTTTCTTCAAGCCCTACTTTGCCAAAGCACAAGAAGACAGGAGGGCAGCTGCTGCAGCTGTAGAGGCTTCTGCTGCTGCCAAAGCAGCAGCAGCAGCAACAGACCCTGAGAGCGACGACGACATGACTATGTCTACCAACGTGTCGTCAACCCCAACAGCAGCAGCAGCCGCACCTAGCGACAGCCAACAGCTGAGTGGTCCGGCAGGAGCGGCAAAGAAGGGACGCGGCAAGGCTAGGCGGCAGAGCATGCTTGAGGCTGCTCTGGCGGACCCCATGGACGAGCTGTACGAGAAACCCGAGACAGCGGAGCAGGTGGTTGTGCAGGACACAATCGAAGAGGAGGTCGAGCTCTACAAGAAGGAAGCAAGAGGTGGCAGACATTGCAACATGTTGAAGTGGTACAAGAAAAGCTATGTGCACTATCCCACTTTTGCCCTGGTTGTGCAGGACGTGCTGGCGGTGCCAGCAACAAGCACTCCGTCTGAGTGGATGTTCTCACTCGGTGGAATGTTGGTGACGGGTTTCCGCCATTCACTGTCGCAGCTGACAGTTCAGGATCTGCTGTGCCTGAAAACTTGGATCAATGACCCCGCACTTAGGGATTTCCCGGTGGCACCCAATGGCACTGTGGCAGAGGAGTTGCTTGAGATTGAGGAGAAAGAGAAGGCAGCAAGGAGAACAGCAAGGAAGGCTGTGAAAGTAGCTCAGAAAGGCAAAGAGGGTGTCGCCCCCACCAGGAGGACCAGGATGCCGCCTGCGATACTGATGAGGTTCAGCAGAAGGATCAAGAGAGTGACGACAGTAGTTGAGAGGAGTCCGAGGAGGATGAGAATGATGATGATGAGAACGATGAGGACGATGGTGGATAAATGGGTGGTGGAGGTGATGGTGATGAGGATGATGATGTACTAGAGTTGAGCTAGTTTCAGATTTCAGTTACTTTTCCTTCATCGTGTGTTTCATTCTTCTTTCCCTTCATGCTTCCATCCTTTCATGCTTTCATGCCTTAGTTGCAACGAAGGTTTCTTCTATTGTTTCCACATGTCCAATATTATGTCTGAAGTTAGTTGCAATGAAGTTCAACAATTTCATGAACTGTGCTATTCTGTTCTAGACTCTGGCCATAATGTCAAGGATAGGAACAAAGGTGAACATCCAACTCGGGAAACCAGAAAATAACATTTTATGAGAAAGTGTGTTACATTGTCTAAATTCCACAGCCATTGTCACTGTGATAAGGTGCAACTAAAGAGAGCACTATGGCAGTGCTGTAGGTTGTGGTTGAGGTGTTTCTCATTGTTGGTGCCTTGGTGTGCGAGTAGAGGTGATAGTGATGCCACTGGTGGTGTTGCTGGTAATGAAGGTGCTGTTACTAGTTGAGGTGGTGGTGGTGAAGGTGGTGGTGGTGCAATAATTGGTGGCAGTGGAGGTGGTGATGGTGCTGGTGGAGCTGTTGTTGGAGGCAGTGGTGGTGGTGGTGGTGGGAGGTGTGGAAAACAGACTCACGAGTCTGCCACAGTGGAATCGCGATCCTCAAGAATTACGATTCCGAGGCGAGAATCGCGATACCGAGACTGGGGTCGGTCTCGGACTCGCAAGACCGATTCCGTCCTTGGAATCGCAAGACCGGTCTCGTTTTCACCCTTAAGGGAGGGAGGGGGGGGGAAGGTG
>SZWC01002621.1:196732-209711 GCA_023375785.1 Penium margaritaceum
GACATACCTGGACTGACCGACATACGTGGACTGACCGACATACCTGGACTGACAGACATACCTGGACTGACCGATATACCCATGCTGACCGACATAATTGGACTGACCTACATACCTGGACTGACCGACATACCTGGACTGACCGACATACATGGACTGACCGACATACCTGGACTGGCCGACATACGTGGACTGGCGGACATACCTGGACTGACGGACATACCTGGACAGACCGACGTACCTGGAGTGACCGACATACCTTGACTGACCGACATACCTTGACTGACCGACATACCTGAACTGACCGACATGCTTGGACTGACCGAAATACCTGGACTGACCGACATACCTGGACTGATCGAAATGCCTGGTGATGGACAAACCTGGACTGATGGACATACCTGGACTGACCGACATACGTGGACTGACCGACATACCTGGACTGACCTACATACCTGGACTGACCGACATACCTGGACTGACCGGCATACCTGGACTGACCGGCATACCTGGACCGACCGACATACCTGGACTGACCGACATACCTGGACTGTCCGACATACCTGGACTGACCGGCATACCTGGACTGACCGGCATACCTGGACCGACCGACATACCTGGACTGACCGACATACCTGGACTGTCCGACATACCTGGACTGACCGGCATACCTGGACTGACCGGCATACCTGGACCGACCGACATACCTGGACTGACCGACATACCTGGACTGTCCGACATACCTGGACTGACCGGCATACCTGGACTGACCGGCATACCTGGACCGACCGACATACCTGGACTGACCGACATACCTGGACTGTCCGACATACCTGGACTGACCGGCATACCTGGACTGACCGGCATACCTGGACCGACCGACATACCTGGACTGACCGACATACCTGGACTGTCCGACATACCTGGACTGACCGGCATACCTGGACTGACCGGCATACCTGGACCGACCGACATACCTGGACTGACCGACATACCTGGACTGTCCGACATACCTGGACTGACCGGCATACCTGGACTGACCGGCATACCTGGACCGACCGACATACCTGGACTGACCGACATACCTGGACTGTCCGACATACCTGGACTGACCGGCATACCTGGACTGACCGGCATACCTGGACCGACCGACATACCTGGACTGACCGACATACCTGGACTGTCCGACATACCTGGACTGACCGGCATACCTGGACTGACCGGCATACCTGGACCGACCGACATACCTGGACTGACCGACATACCTGGACTGTCCGACATACCTGGACTGACCGGCATACCTGGACTGACCGGCATACCTGGACCGACCGACATACCTGGACTGACCGACATACCTGGACTGTCCGACATACCTGGACTGACCGGCATACCTGGACTGACCGGCATACCTGGACCGACCGACATACCTGGACTGACCGACATACCTGGACTGTCCGACATACCTGGACTGACCGGCATACCTGGACTGACCGGCATACCTGGACCGACCGACATACCTGGACTGACCGACATACCTGGACTGTCCGACATACCTGGACTGACCGGCATACCTGGACTGACCGGCATACCTGGACCGACCGACATACCTGGACTGACCGACATACCTGGACTGTCCGACATACCTGGACTGACCGGCATACCTGGACTGACCGGCATACCTGGACCGACCGACATACCTGGACTGACTGACATACCTGGACTGGCTGTCATACGTGGACCGACTGACATACCTGGACTGACCAATATACCTGGACTGACCGACATACCTGGACTGACCTACATACCAGGACTGACCGACATACCTGGACTGACCGACATACCTGGTCTGACCGACATACCTGGACTGACCGCCATACCAGGACTGACCGACATACATGGACTGACCGACATACCTGGATTGACCGACATACCTGGACTGACCCACATACCTGGACTGACCGACATACCTGGACTGACGTACCTCAACTGACCGGCATACCTGGACCGACGTACCTCAACTGACCGACATACCTGGACCGACGTACCTCAACTGACCGGCATACTTAGACTGACCGACAAACTTGGACTGACTGACATACCTTGACGGACCAACATATTGGAATGACCGACATACCTGGACTGACTGACATACCTGGACTGGCCGACATCCCTGGACTGACCGACCAACCTAGATTGACCAACATACCTGGACTGACCGGCATACATGGACTGACCGACATACTTCGACTGACAGACATACCTGGACTGACCGACATACCTGGACTGTTCGACATACCTGGACTAACCGGCATACGTGGACTGACCTGCATACCTCGACTGACCGGCATACCTGAACTTACCGTCATACCTAGACTGACCGACATACCTGGACTGACTGACATACCTGGACTGACAGACATACGTGGACTGACCGACATACCTGGATTGACTGACATACCTGGACTGACGGACATACCTGGACTGATCGACATACCTGGTGATGGACAAACCTGGACTGATGGACATACCTGGACTGACCGACATACCTGGACTGACCGATATACCCAGGCTGACCGACATACCTGGACTGACCTACATACCTGGACTGACCGACATACCTGGATTGACCGACATCCCTGGACTGACCGACATACCTGGACTGACCGACATACCTGGATTGACCGACATCCCTGGACTGACCGACATACCTGGACTGACCGACATACCTGGATTGACCGACATCCCTGGACTGACCGACATACCTGGACTGACCGACATACCTGGATTGACCGACATCCCTGGACTGACCGACATACCTGGACTGACCGACATACCTGGATTGACCGACATCCCTGGACTGACCGACATACCTGGACTGACCGACATACCTGGATTGACCGACATCCCTGGACTGACCGACATACCTGGACTGACCGACATACCTGGATTGACCGACATCCCTGGACTGACCGACATACCTGGACTGACCGACATACCTGGATTGACCGACATCCCTGGACTGACCGACATACCTGGACTGACCGACATACCTGGATTGACCGACATCCCTGGACTGACCGACATACCTGGACTGACCGACATACCTGGATTGACCGACATCCCTGGACTGACCGACATACCTGGACTGACCGACATACCTGGATTGACCGACATCCCTGGACTGACCGACATACCTGGACTGACCGACATACCTGGATTGACCGACATCCCTGGACTGACCGACATACCTGGACTGACCGACATACCTGGATTGACCGACATCCCTGGACTGACCGACATACCTGGACTGACCGACATACCTGGATTGACCGACATCCCTGGACTGACCGACATACCTGGACTGACCGACATACCTGGATTGACCGACATCCCTGGACTGACCGACATACCTGGACTGACCGACATACCTGGATTGACCGACATCCCTGGACTGACCGACATACCTGGACTGACCGACATACCTGGATTGACCGACATCCCTGGACTGACCGACATACCTGGACTGACCGACATACCTGGATTGACCGACATCCCTGGACTGACCGACATACCTGGACTGACCGACATACCTGGATTGACCGACATCCCTGGACTGACCGACATACCTGGACTGACCGACATACCTGGATTGACCGACATCCCTGGACTGACCGACATACCTGGACTGACCGACATACCTGGATTGACCGACATCCCTGGACTGACCGACATACCTGGACTGACCGACATACCTGAACTGACCGACAAACCTGGACTGACCGACATACCTCAACTGACCGACATACCTGGACTGACCGACATACCTGGACAGACCGACATACCTGGACTGACCGACATACGGTGACTGACCGACATACCTGGACCGACTGACATACCTCGACTGAACGACATACCTGGACTAACAGACAAACGTGGACTGACGAACGTACCTGGATTAACCAACATACCTGGACTGACCGACATACCTAGACTGACGGACATACCTGGACTGACGGACATGCCTGGAATGACGGACATACTTGGACTGACCGACATACTTGGACTGACCGACATACCTGGTCTGACCGACATACCTGGACTGACCGACATACCTAGACTGACTGACATACCTGGACTGACTGACATACCTGGATTGACCGACATACCTGGACTGACCGACATACCTGGACTGACCGACACACCTGGACTGACCGACATACCTGGACTGACCGACATGCCTTGATTGACAGACATACCTAGACTAACCGACATACCTGGACTGACCGACATACCTAGACTGACTGACATACCTGGACTGACTGACATACCTGGACTGACCGACATACCTGGACTGACCGACATACCTGGACTGACCGACACACCTGGACTGACCGACATACCTGGACTGACCGACATGCCTTGATTGACAGACATACCTAGACTAACCGACATACCTGGACTGACCGTTGTACCATACTTGGACTGACCGACAAACTTGGACTGACTGACATACCTTGACCGACCGACCTATTGGAATGACCGACATACCTGGACTGACTGACATACCTGGACTGGCCGACATCCCTGGACTGACCGACATAGCTAGACTGACCAACATACCTGGACTGACCGGCATACATGGACTGACCGACATACTTCGCCTGACCGACATACCTGGACTGACCGACATACCTGGACTGTTCGACATACCTGGACTAACCGGCATACCTGGACCGACCAACATTCTTGGACCGACTGACATACGTGG
The DNA here is from genome assembly GCA_023375785.1 of Penium margaritaceum. Lineage (NCBI taxonomy): Eukaryota > Viridiplantae > Streptophyta > Zygnematophyceae > Desmidiales > Peniaceae > Penium > Penium margaritaceum. The sequence continues at coordinate 201,501 of SZWC01002621.1, forward strand.
ACTGACCTGCATACCTCGACTGACCGGCATACCTGAACTTACCGTCATACCTAGACTGACCGACATACCTGGACTGACTGACATACCTGGACTGACCGACATACCTGGACTGACCGACGTACCTGGTGATGGATAAACCTGGACTGATGGACATACCTGGACTGACCGACATACGTGGACTGACCGACCTACATACCTGGACTGGCCGACATACCTGTTCTGACCGACATACTTGGACTGACCGACATACCTGGACTGGCCGACATACGTGGACTGGCGGACATACCTGGACTGACGGACATACCTGGACAGACCGACATACCTGGACTGACTGACATACCTTGACTGACCGACATACCTGAACTGACCGACATACTTGGACTGACCGACATACCTGGACTGACCGACATACCTGGACTGACGGACATACCTGGACTGACGGACATGCCTGGACTGACGGACATACCTGGACTGACGGACATGCCTGGACTGACGGACATACCTGGACTGACGGACATGCCTGGACTGACGGACATACCTGGACTGACGGACATGCCTGGACTGACGGACATACCTGGACTGACGGACATGCCTGGACTGACGGACATACCTGGACTGACGGACATGCCTGGACTGACGGACATACCTGGACTGACGGACATGCCTGGACTGACGGACATACCTGGACTGACGGACATGCCTGGACTGACGGACATACCTGGACTGACGGACATGCCTGGACTGACGGACATACCTGGACTGACGGACATGCCTGGACTGACGGACATACCTGGACTGACGGACATGCCTGGACTGACGGACATACCTGGACTGACGGACATGCCTGGACTGACGGACATACCTGGACTGACGGACATGCCTGGACTGACGGACATACCTGGACTGACGGACATGCCTGGACTGACGGACATACCTGGACTGACGGACATGCCTGGACTGACGGACATACCTGGACTGACGGACATGCCTGGACTGACGGACATACCTGGACTGACGGACATGCCTGGACTGACGGACATACCTGGACTGACGGACATGCCTGGACTGACGGACATACCTGGACTGACGGACATGCCTGGACTGACGGACATACCTGGACTGACGGACATGCCTGGACTGACGGACATACCTGGACTGACGGACATGCCTGGACTGACGGACATACCTGGACTGACGGACATGCCTGGACTGACGGACATACCTGGACTGACGGACATGCCTGGACTGACGGACATACCTGGACTGACGGACATGCCTGGACTGACGGACATACCTGGACTGACGGACATGCCTGGACTGACGGACATACCTGGACTGACGGACATGCCTGGACTGACGGACATACCTGGACTGACGGACATGCCTGGACTGACGGACATACCTGGACTGACGGACATGCCTGGACTGACGGACATACCTGGACTGACGGACATGCCTGGACTGACGGACATACCTGGACTGACGGACATGCCTGGACTGACGGACATACCTGGACTGACGGACATGCCTGGACTGACGGACATACCTGGACTGACGGACATGCCTGGACTGACGGACATACCTGGACTGACGGACATGCCTGGACTGACGGACATACCTGGACTGACGGACATGCCTGGACTGACGGACATACCTGGACTGACGGACATGCCTGGACTGACGGACATACCTGGACTGACGGACATGCCTGGACTGACGGACATACCTGGACTGACGGACATGCCTGGACTGACGGACATACCTGGACTGACGGACATGCCTGGACTGACGGACATACCTGGACTGACGGACATGCCTGGACTGACGGACATACCTGGACTGACGGACATGCCTGGACTGACGGACATACCTGGACTGACGGACATGCCTGGACTGACGGACATACCTGGACTGACGGACATGCCTGGACTGACGGACATACCTGGACTGACGGACATGCCTGGACTGACGGACATACCTGGACTGACGGACATGCCTGGACTGACGGACATACCTGGACTGACGGACATGCCTGGACTGACGGACATACCTGGACTGACGGACATGCCTGGACTGACGGACATACCTGGACTGACGGACATGCCTGGACTGACGGACATACCTGGACTGACGGACATGCCTGGACTGACGGACATACCTGGACTGACGGACATGCCTGGACTGACGGACATACCTGGACTGACGGACATGCCTGGACTGACGGACATACCTGGACTGACGGACATGCCTGGACTGACGGACATACCTGGACTGACGGACATGCCTGGACTGACGGACATACCTGGACTGACGGACATGCCTGGACTGACGGACATACCTGGACTGACGGACATGCCTGGACTGACGGACATACCTGGACTGACGGACATGCCTGGACTGACGGACATACCTGGACTGACGGACATGCCTGGACTGACGGACATACCTGGACTGACGGACATGCCTGGACTGACGGACATACCTGGACTGACGGACATGCCTGGACTGACGGACATACCTGGACTGACGGACATGCCTGGACTGACGGACATACCTGGACTGACGGACATGCCTGGACTGACGGACATACCTGGACTGACGGACATGCCTGGACTGACGGACATACCTGGACTGACGGACATGCCTGGACTGACGGACATACCTGGACTGACGGACATGCCTGGACTGACGGACATACCTGGACTGACGGACATGCCTGGACTGACGGACATACCTGGACTGACGGACATGCCTGGACTGACGGACATACCTGGACTGACGGACATGCCTGGACTGACGGACATACCTGGACTGACGGACATGCCTGGACTGACCGACATACCTGGACTGACCGGCATACCTGGACTGACCGACATACCTGGACTGACCGACATACCTGGACTGACCGACATACCTGGACTGACCGACATACCTGGACTGACCGACATACCTGGACTGACCGACATGCCTAGATTGACCGACATACCTGGACTAACCGACATACCTGGACTGACCGTTGTACCATACTTGGACTGACCGACAAACTTGGACTGACTGACATACCTTGACCGACCGACATATTGGAATGACCGACATACCTGGACTGACTGACATACCTGGACTGGCCGACATCTTTGGACTGACCGACATACCTAGACTGACCAACATACCTGGACTGACCGGCATACATGGACTGACCGACATACTTCGACTGACCGACATACCTGGACTGACCGACATACCTGGACTGTTCGACATACCTGGACTAACCGGCACACCTGGACTGACCATCATACTTGGACCGACCGACATACGTGGACTTACCTGCATACCTCGACTGACCGGCATACCTGAACTTACCGTCATACCTAGACTGACCGACATACCTGGACTGACTGACATACCTGGACTGACCGACATACGTGGACTGACCGACATACCTGGATTGACCGACATCCCTGGACTGACCGACATACCTGGACTGACCGACATACCTGGACTGGCCGAGATACCTGGACTGACCGGCATACCTGGACTGACCGACATACCTGGACTGGCCGAGATACCTGGACTGACCGGCATACCTGGACTGACCGACATACCTGGACTGGCCGAGATACCTGGACTGACCGGCATACCTGGACTGACCGACATACCTGGACTGGCCGAGATACCTGGACTGACCGGCATACCTGGACTGACCGACATACCTGGACTGGCCGAGATACCTGGACTGACCGGCATACCTGGACTGACCGACATACCTGGACTGGCCGAGATACCTGGACTGACCGGCATACCTGGACTGACCGACATACCTGGACTGGCCGAGATACCTGGACTGACCGGCATACCTGGACTGACCGACATACCTGGACTGGCCGAGATACCTGGACTGACCGGCATACCTGGACTGACCGACATACCTGGACTGGCCGAGATACCTGGACTGACCGGCATACCTGGACTGACCGACATACCTGGACTGGCCGAGATACCTGGACTGACCGGCATACCTGGACTGACCGACATACCTGGACTGGCCGAGATACCTGGACTGACCGGCATACCTGGACTGACCGACATACCTGGACTGGCCGAGATACCTGGACTGACCGGCATACCTGGACTGACCGACATACCTGGACTGGCCGAGATACCTGGACTGACCGGCATACCTGGACTGACCGACATACCTGGACTGGCCGAGATACCTGGACTGACCGGCATACCTGGACTGACCGACATACCTGGACTGGCCGAGATACCTGGACTGACCGGCATACCTGGACTGACCGACATACCTGGACTGGCCGAGATACCTGGACTGACCGGCATACCTGGACTGACCGACATACCTGGACTGGCCGAGATACCTGGACTGACCGGCATACCTGGACTGACCGACATACCTGGACTGGCCGAGATACCTGGACTGACCGGCATACCTGGACTGACCGACATACCTGGACTGGCCGAGATACCTGGACTGACCGGCATACCTGGACTGACCGACATACCTGGACTGGCCGAGATACCTGGACTGACCGGCATACCTGGACTGACCGACATACCTGGACTGGCCGAGATACCTGGACTGACCGGCATACCTGGACTGACCGACATACCTGGACTGGCCGAGATACCTGGACTGACCGGCATACCTGGACTGACCGACATACCTGGACTGGCCGAGATACCTGGACTGACCGGCATACCTGGACTGACCGACATACCTGGACTGGCCGAGATACCTGGACTGACCGGCATACCTGGACTGACCGACATACCTGGACTGGCCGAGATACCTGGACTGACCGGCATACCTGGACTGACCGACATACCTGGACTGGCCGAGATACCTGGACTGACCGGCATACCTGGACTGACCGACATACCTGGACTGGCCGAGATACCTGGACTGACCGGCATACCTGGACTGACCGACATACCTGGACTGACCGACATACCTGGACTGACTGACATACCTGGACTGACCAACATACCTGGACTAGCCGACATACCTGGACTGACCGACATACCTGGACTGGCCGACATTCCTGGACTGACCGACATACCTGGACCAACCGACATACCTAGACCAACGGACAAAGTTCTAAAGCAGCATATACAACAAACTGGTGCACTTTGAGATGCACGTTTCCTTTGCACACAGACAGGTGTAATCCAGAAAGAAACGGCAGAATTCATGAATGGAAGCAAGGATACTTAGCTCTGGGAAGGAGCCTATGCTGATGTGGCTGCTGTTGCTGAACCCGCTGCTGCTGCTGCAGCCCCTTCTGCTGCTGCTTCTGCTCCTTATGTTGCTTCCTTGGTGATATTGGTTGTGCTCGTTGTGGCGAAGTGGTGGTGGTTGTTCTGCTGCGGCTTATGCTGTTGCTCTTGCTGCTGCTGCCGCTGCTGCTCCTCCTCCTGCTTCTATGGCAGCTGCTGCTGGTGGTGCTGTAGGGACTTCTGCTGTTCCTGCTGTTGCAGCTGCTGCTGCATTCACAATGCAGCATCCAACTTGGCATCTCCCTTCTGCGGCGAAAACGGTAGAGTAGGAGTAGAGGCCACAGCAGCAACGGTCACCTCCACTGCGTCAGATGGCGGACAGTGGCAGCCAAACAATGGAAGGCGATGCTCCTCCCCAGAGATGTGGAAGGCAGCTTGGGATGAAGCCGTGGACTCGTGGTTGTCTCCGGTCTTACCATTGCGCTCTCTTCGACCTGCACTGACAACCACACGCATATCCCACATACAATGCCACGTAGTGTCTCAACCGCAACTTGCATGGGTCTGCATGGGTTGGCAGCACAAATGGGAGTGGTGATGAACATGCATCGCACAACGTTGTGTCCCTCATGTGCTCATGAGCTCATGTGCGCATGTACACATGTGCTCATGTACACATGTGCTCACACGCGCACTTGTGCTTGTGTGGTCATGGGTGCTAACTGTCAAAAAACATAAACTACAACATGATGGGAGAGAGTTGAGCAGAATATCCCCTTCCACCCCTCCCCCCTCCCCCGGTGTGTTCCGTCCTCTCTCCACTCTTCCCCTCCCACCACCTATGAAGAACCTTGCTAAGAACAATTTCTACACACCTACCTTTTCTTCGTCGCACCACTGGTCATGTTGTGCGGCGGTGCAACGTCATCTTCTGCTGGTGCTGCTGTGGCAAAGCGTCGTCTGTCGCGTCCTCTGTTGCGTGCTTGTTAAATGTCCTTTGCTTTTAGCAATCGCAGCTAAGAAGAGAGACCCCAGGATGGGGCCCCTCACCCTCCCTCCCACCCCTTAGCTGCTGTTGCTGGTGGTGGTGTTGTTGTTGCTGCTGCTGCTTCATCTCTTTCTCACTTGTCGCATATTCTTAGGAGTGCAAGCAGTCAATGACAGAGCAGTCGATGGCTGCCAGTCGATGGCAGAGCAGACGGACGTGGATGATTTACGAAACAACATGTTGAAAGTGCAAGGCTGCAAGAGCTGCAGAGGGAGGCCCAAGCCTTCAAGGGAGGCGCAACGGACTCCAGCTAGCTGCCGCTGCTGCCATCTCCAGTCCTGGTTTGTGCGAATGCTGGTTTCTGCTGCTTTTGGCTGCTATATTTCTGTTGCTGTCGCTGGTGCTGATGCTCCTTCTGCTGCTGCTGCTGCTGCTGTTGCTGCTGCTTCTGTACTTGCTGCTGCTGCTTCCGCTGCTGCTGCCGCCGCTGCTGCTGCTGCTGCTTCTGCTCGAGCTGCTGTTCTCATTGCTGCTGCTCAAACGTTCCCACTGTTTGCGCCGTTGCAGTGGCTGGTGTTTGTGTGACTTCCCGCGCATGAGCTGCCACTGTGGCGACTGTGGCTTGTGCAAACCCGATGAGGGTGATCGTGCCATGGCATTGTGTCACTCACTGCTCATGGGTCAGCAGCTCAGACTGATGATGGCCTGTGGTACACAGGGTGCTGCCGCAAATGATTCTGCCAACAACGTTGCAAATGGCTGATGCCGTAACGAATCCTTTGCCAAATACGTTGCTGAGGTCAATGTAAGTTCAAACCAGCAAGTCCGGCGTAGCAGCTGCCGCTGTCGATGTCTGTGTGGATGGCGCTCGACAGTGAGTGGACGTCTGAAGGTTTCCACTTTGAGGCAGATGGACAGCAGAGCTCGGCAGTGCCTGCAGTCAAACGTCTGACAGCGCAGCAGCAGCTGGCCAGACCACTGCTTTGCTGCCATACCTTGACTGTAAACGAACTCCTTGCCCAGCCCCTCCCCTGATTTCTCCATTTCTGCAGCTTCTGCTGCTTCTTCTGCTTCTTCTGCTGCTTCTGCTGCTTCTGCTGCTTCCGCTGCTTCTTCTGCTGCTTCTGCTGCGCCCACCACTTCTAGTACCACCCTCTTCTGCGGCATCGCCCATCTTCCCTTTCCACCACCGATAGAATGAACCCCATGTCAAGGCAATTAATGTGATGGCGACTAGGCAGACACGCTCAATGGCACTTGCATATCAAGGGCTGACAGCTCAGCAGCAGCTGGCCGGTCCACTGCCTCGCTGCCGACCTTTGACGGCAAGCCCACAAGCTTACTGCCCCCTCCCCCGGCCCACCCTCTTCTCCCTGCATCCTTGCCGCCTTTGATAGAGCAGGGGCGGTGGCATGTGGTGCTGTGCCAGTTGGGGATTGGTGGCATTGCTGCTGCTGACTGCAATGCCGCTGCTGATATCAACGCTGCTGATGTCGACACAGCTGCTGATGTTGATGCCGATGCTGCTGCTCCATTGATGCTGCTGATATCGATGCCAATGCTGCTGCTGATGTCACGCCGATGATGCTGCTGATGTTGACGCCGATGATGCTGCTGATGTCACGCCGATGATGGCGCTGACGTCAACGTTGATGATGCTGCTGATGTCGACGTTTGATGCCTTGAAGGACGAAGGCGTTGATTCCACCAAAAGATTGGAACCGGCTGGCTCTGCTTTGCTGATCAAATGAGTTGCACCAAGCCCTGAGCAAGCGGCACAGACAACAAGCAACAAAGAGTTGGAGGCAAAGAGGCCAAAAGCAATGGGTTCAGGGGTGCACCACACCAGTGCCACTCACAGCACCTCCACCTGCGTGGTAAGGGATGGACATTGTAACGGACAGCCTCTGCTGAACTTAAAATCAGTCTGTGTAAGGACAACCAGACACCAAAAGCAATGCTAGGAGGTTGGAAGCAAGGACCTGCCA
>SZWC01002622.1:7059-17395 GCA_023375785.1 Penium margaritaceum
CGACAGCCTGTGGAAATTAAAGCAACCACCGAGGTCAGTGGGTGTTTTATGGCCATTGCAACAGCAACAGTACTACCACCAGATCCCCCTGCACCTCTGCGGCAACCACCACGAGAGATTATCCATTACAACGGTTTTGTAAACAGGATCCAGATGGGATACTGTGTGGATTCTTGGTTTCAAGACTCTCGAAATCTGGACAAGTACGGCTTGGTGGAGGCCGCAGGAATCTTTTGGCACGGAGAACAAGTTGTTGTGCCAAACTCGGGAGACCTACGAGGAAAGGTTATCTCCCAGTTCCACGACCCACCGGTAGCAGGCCATGTGGGACCCCAAAAGACCGGACAGGCACTCTCGGACCACTATTGGTGGCCAGGGTGGAGTGTTGATGTCCGTAAATATTGCATGACATGCGACCCATGTCTTCGGAATAAGGCTAGCAACAAGAAGCCATCTGGACTCCTGCAACAGCTTCCCATTCCTGGGACTCCATGGGAGTGCGTCAGCATGGACTTCATTAATGGTCTTCCGGACACGCTCGTGGCCATGATGCAATACTAGTGGTTGTGGATCGTTTCACGAAGATGACACACTTCATTCCTACAACCACTGACGTGAACGCAGAGGAGACTGCTCGTCTCTTCTTTGAGGGTGTCGTAAAGCCGTGGGGCTTGCCGTTGCGCATTATCTCCGATCGAGATCGAAAACTTGCTAGTAAGTTCTGGCAAAAGATGCACGAGTACTTCGGCAGTGAGTCGCAAATGTTGACAACATTTCACCCTCAAACTGACGGACAAACAGAGCGCATGAATTACACTCTAGAGCAGATGCTCGGCATGTACGTGGACCCTGCCATGCATGACAGGGATGAATTCCTAGCACCGGTAGAGTTTGCGGTGAACAACTCCGTGAACAAGTCCACACAGTTCACACCGTTTGTGTTGAAGAGTGGTCGGCATCCAGTGGTACCCTCTTCATTGGTGAAGAGTGGGAGTACAGGAGGGCAGGTTCCTTCTGCTCAAGCCTTTGCCGAGCGCATCGAATCCTTGTTACAGGAGGCGAAGGGTCACCTTCAAGCAGCCCGGCAGCGACAAAAGGCATATGCCGACAAAGGTCGCCGGGAGGTCTCGTTTGACATCGGTGACAAAGTGCTGCTTAGCACTAAAAACCTTCGGCTGAAGTCGTCAGTGGCAAGAAAACTTCTACTGAAGTGGATTGGGCCATTTCCCATTGTGGCACGCATCGGGCCAGTGGCATACCGATTGCTACTTCCGCCGAGTATGAAGATACATGACGTGTTTCATGTGAGCCTGCTGACTCCATACACGGCAGAAGGAACCGTTCAGCCACCGCTTGCAGTCCTGGCTGCCGACGGCCAATACGAGGTCCTTCGCCTACTCCAGCACCGAGAGCGTACTCTTCGGTCGCGTGTTGTCAGGGAGTACCTTATTCATTTGGCCGGTTGTGGACCTGAACATAATTCATGGGAGCCTGAATCTTGGTTGCCCACAGGGGTGGTCAACGAGTTCTGGAGCGAGCTTGCAGCTCGCACAGATCGACGCGTGGCAGGAGCTACCACCTGAACGCGGAAAAAGTGGACAACATTCCCACAGGGCAGCATTCATGGACAGCGACCATAGGAGGTTGGGGACGCCCAACATGGTTGTCGCGCGGACGCTCCAGCATAAAGGGGGGAGGCCGCTAGCCGTGCTGACCTACAAGCTGCAGCTTAGGTCTAAGTGCCATGCACGTGTTCATGTTTCGCTGGTGATTGAAATTATTAGCTTTCTTTCACAATGTTGATGACTCATTGACTGACAATCCTACTTGTTGTTCATGAACCGGGACGGTTCATAATAAGTGGGGAGGAATGTAGCGAGAGGGCCGGTTCAGCCCTCCCTCCTCGCTGAAGCAAGGGGTGTTGCGCACCACCCCTCGCGTCAGCGAGGGCTGGCCGGCGGCCAGCAATTCGCTGGCCGTCGGCCAGCTCGCTGCCAGCCGGTTGGACGGCCGGCGGCCGGCCAGCCGCCAGGCGTCGATCGCAGCCTCAGCCCGATTGGCGGTTGAGGGGCCACGAGGGCCTCAAGGGCGAGGCCTCGTGGCCTCGTGCCCTCGCCCCCCCTCGCCCTCCTTGCAAACGAGCAAGAGAGGACGAGGGATAGGGGGAGCGAGGGTGATGTCGACATAGCTGGCGCGAAATCGCCAACGTGCATCGCACGCGACGATTTCGCGCCAGAACGACAAAACGTAAATCGAAGTTCGTTTACGACGAACTTCGACATAAAACAAACGAAAGGACTCGTACGAACACACGACCCCCGGTTTGGGTCCCAAAACCAGGGGTTTGGTTAAAAACGGAAATGGGCCTACGGAGACTCGAAATATTCGAGTCTCCCTGCTCTGGGTCGTTGATGATGATTGCCCCTCAGTCTTGCGAAGGGGGTAAACCCCTGACACGGACTGAGAACGCCATTATGCGAACTCCGACGACGACTTTAGAGCAGGAGCTGAAGAATCGACCCGTTACAGATATTCGAGGAAGAGTATTTGTGAAAATGAGATTAAAAACGTTTTGCACATGCCTTCAACATATTCAGTCATTGGGTGGTTTTTTTGTATTTTTTTACCTGTTATACCTGGTGTGTAGCCGTGTTCAAGTTACAGGATCGTATTTCCTGACGAGCAGGGTCGCGACGGCGGATAGTGTTTGGACAACGTCAAGCGAAACAGAGGGGAATGAAAGCAACACTAGTTTGGGTTCGGTCACGAGATACCCGAATAGTAGAAATACAAAACTGATTCGCCCGTCGTCGAGCGAGAAAGTACCTAACTACCCATCAGCCGCAGCTACCGCCACGCCGGTAACAAAGAAAACAGACAAAAATGCATGCCGAGACCACATGCCATGCGCTGACGACGCATGGTATGCGGCGTCCTCCGCTAGTATCACAAACCCTTCAAGGAAAGGGTTTGTGATACTAGCGGAGGGAGGTTTGTTTAGAGTTTGAGGGGAGTTCGAGACTCCACAAGCGTTGAAAGGGAACCTGCTGGGCCCCGCTACCGCGAGGCCCAGCATGTGCCCGCGCAAAAATAAAACCCTCAAACCTCAAATGTAATTCGGGGTATGGTTTGAATGCGGTTTGTGTGTTAAAATCGTAGGTTTGCGTTTACAAAAAATTATCAAAAACAAAAGAAGGGTATTTTCGTCGATCGCGAGGGAGCGATGTCCCCATGCAGGATTTTTTCATGCTCGCCCGTCGACGCATGCCGCGAGCGAGCATGATTTTCGACTGGGCTTTTGAGTACTATTTTCGCCGCTACCGGGCGGATGAGAGTCACACTTTGCGTTTTATGGGTATCTGAGCTATTTAGCCCCATTCTATTTGGCCCCATAAGTTTATGTGGCGGGAAAATAGCGAAGAGACAAATGCGGAAAAACTAGTTTATTTGACCAGCGAAGCGATTGCAAAGGGTTGCTATGTATCCCAAAAAAACAGCTGCGACGCATAGCAAGAGCCGCGACATCGCGTTTCCGCGTGCGAAGCTGCCGCAGGGTACAAAAAACACGGCATCGTGCTGAGCGAGTGAGGAGGTGCACACGGTGTTTCCGTGGCAGGCCCCAGCCACGGCAGCTGCGGCCGCACCCGGAGGCGCGTGTGACCAATCAGTGCTGCAGCTGGCAGGTGCCGCCTGCATCTTTTTTCTGCCGCTGTCGCTGGCGTCGCGGCCGTGGCTGCTGAGGAAGAAAATTAATGAACGCTGGGCAAAGCCCGTGAATTTGTAGCGGTGTTCACCGTCGAAGCAGGCAAGCAGGGAAGCCGGGGAGCAGGGAAGCAGTCAAGCAGGCAAGCAGCCGAGCAGGCGAGCAGTCGAGCAGTCGAGCAGGCAAGCAGGCAAGCAGTCGGGGGCGGCATGAAGGTGTTGGAGAAGCTGGTGACGCAGGCGCTGGGGCTGTCAGGTAGCCCCGAAGACCTGAAGCAGCTGCTGGAGTCTTTGGCGCAGCAGGGGGGTGATGACGCGCTCAGCCGCAGCAGCAAAGGGGATCTGGAGACAGCCCTGAACACGCTAGATCCATCCCTGCACTCGCTCATGTGGCTGTTCGTCCTGTGAGTGCCCCCGATGAGTTCCATTGTGCGAAACATGTCTGCATAAAACGATTTGGTTTGTTCACAAACAATGTGTGACAACTCTCGTCTTCCGCCCTCTCCCCCTCCTCCCCCGCCACTCCCTCCCATGGCTGTTCTTGCTGTGAGGTTCACTGTTGAATTGACATGTCGTACATTCTCCTTCTCCCCCTCCTCCACTCTCCTCCCGCTCCTAACTGGCTCTGTCATGTGCTTTTCTGTCAACCACGGGGTCCACAGCAGGGGGCTTGCAGCTCAGGCACTCGTTCAACTGCTCAAATGGAGCCAATCGTCCAAAGCTCTTGACAGGGTTGACGTCCTCGGAGCTATGGTCATCGGCTGGCCTATCAATGGGATGATGGGTGGTTTCCACGTCCGACCAAACAGCAACCAACCGTGCATGCGCTCTCATTGGCATGGCGTCCTGCGCGCTTGTTGGCATGGCTCACTATTGGTCGGTCGGTCGGTTGGTCGATCGGTCTGTCCCTCAGCCGGTCAGTCCGTTGGTCAGCAGTTCGGTCGGGGTGATTAGCCATTCTTCATCATCCACACTCCTGCCTCCTCACAGAGACGCGCTCGGTCAGCACATTGTGCCTCGCCGACCAGCAGCAGCAGCAGCGTTGGCGGCCGCAACGTCCTCGTCCGCCCCCTCCCCCTCCCTGAACCCCGCCCACGTTTTGTCTGCGGAGGTGGTGGGCTCCGAATCAGCGGAGCAACTCGTGCGCTCCACCATCACCTTCTTCAACGTGTGCTCACGCGCGCAAGTGCGACTTGCGCCGGAAAAGAGTGAGTCGCATCCTGGCCAACAGAGGCGATGATTTGAATCTGTTGGGCAGGATTGTATGCAATGGCCCCCCCCCCCCCCCCCTTGTCATTCCATCTATAAGCCCAGCAGTGTTCCACTTGCCTCACGTACAAGGTTGTCCTTTCCTCTTCTCCTCCTGCTGTCGTTGCCAATGCATCGCCGAGGAGGGCCTGTCATTTGTGAGGTCCTGTCGTTTGTGAGGTCCTGTCGTTTGTGAGGTCCTGTTGTTTGTGAGGGCTTGTTGTTTGTGAGGGCCTGTCGTTCTGCATCTTGACTCTTTAGCTAAATCTGACAAGATATTTTTTCAAGGAAGATATCACCTGAAAAGAATGAGGTTCTATTGTGCACGAGGGAGGATAGTTATTGGTCAAGCTGGAAGGTAAGTTACTGTGGGGATAAAGACCAGAGAAGAATCAAAGTCGGACCAGGCAGGATAAGATGAAGACAATTACTGCGGCCAGCATTATCACGGTGATTATCGTTATCGCAATAAAGTGCTTTGGATGGAACAACTTTACGTCAATGCTGCAACAGTTGCGCCGACCTCGCCGTGTCTTCTTGTGCTATGCTGCTGCTGCTGCTGCTGCTGCTGTGGTTCCTAGTCCCTTTTCTGTTTCTCCCTCAGCTGCTGGGCTACTGCTGCTTCTGGTCCGTCCACTGTCAAGTCCGGTCCTGCCCGTCTGTGGCGCTGCTGTCTAAGAAGCAAGAAAGTGATACACGACCCACACGGCCTGCATCATACAAGGCATACGTCACACACTGCATGTGTGCAGTGGTGAGCGTGGCCAGAAGGCTCAGGGACATCCTGCTGTCCCGCGACGACCCGATCCGGGGCGTGCTGCCGTTGCGCACCGCGCTGCGGCAGCTGCAGCCGTCGCGCGACCACATCACGCCGCTGCATGCGGACTTCCTGCAGCTGTGCCTGCTGGCGCGCTGCTACTCCGCGGGCGCGCAGCTGCTGCAGGAGGACGACCTGGTGGAGGTGGACCCCGCCGCCACGGGGTTGACGCAGGCGGACGTGCTCCTCTACTGCTACTACGGGTGAGCAGAAGAAGCTGTTGCACACGGAGACGCTTGCTTGCACGTAGCCTTTTCGTCAGCAGAGACAAGGCTTGGAATCGCTTGGCGCACGTTCCAATCTTTCAGGCGTTTCCGGGAGGGTTGCAGAAGCCTCCTGGCAACCCACCCAACCACCCACACCCAACCAAACCCCACTCGCAGGAGGATTGGGACTGTGCGGGAAATACACGGCAGCGTTTAGTGCGAGTCACTGCAGACCAGACTGGACTGTCTTGTGCAGCGCTGTGGCGTCTTAGCTGGTGATGTTTTTTCGTTCAGCTATTCATACAGTGTGGGCGATGGCGATACTAGCAAGGGAAGCCACTATCAGCAGCATGGTCAAGGCGAGTTGTGTGGGCCGAACCGCACTTTCCCCCTCATAGAAAGATCCCCTCCCCCCCCCCCCCCCCCCCCCCCTCCTCCATGAATTTTCGTGCCTTGTTGCGTACGTACAAGCGTTTGATATGTGCACAAAGGCGACAGGCGCAGACTGGCTGCAGGGGACGGTGCATGTGCCTTGAACTTCTGTAGAAGAGCGTGAGAGAGGGATGGAAAGTGTGTCGGCATCGACATGGCACATCAACACTGTACTTTGCCGTAGCTCGTAGGAGTCCAAGCGATTCTTGGATATCCTGTTGTTTGCTGTTGCGGTGATGGTGTGCTGTGCTTGGCACGTGGGCAGAGGGATGATCTTCGTAGGCGTGAAGAAGATGGAGCAAGCGTTGGATCTCTTTCTCAGCGTACGTACTTTGAGACACATTGCATCATGTGCTATCCATACTCGCTTCCATGGCATTCCTCCTCCTTTCACCCATCAGTACCCCCCTCCCCCCCGCCCCATGCCCCTGCCCCCACTGCCTGAGTGTTTAGCATCCTTGCCCCTTGATCGCATTCTGTGCTCGTGTGCTCGTACACCTCCACCTTGATCGCATTCTGTGCTCGTGTGCTCGTACACCTCCACCTTGATCGCATTCTGTGCTTGTGTGCTCGTACACCTCAACCTTGATTGCATTCTGTGCTTGTGTTCTCGTACACCTCCACCTTGATTGCATTCTGTGCTTGTGTTCTCGTACACCTCCACCTTGATTGCATTCTGTGCTTGTGTTCTCGTACACCTCCACCTTGGTTGCATTCTGTGCTTGTGTTCTCGTACACCTCCACCTTGATTGCATTCTGTGCTTGTGTTCTCGTACACCTCCACCTTGATTGCACTCTGTGCTTGTGTTCTCGTTCACCTCCACCTTGATTGCATTCTGTGCTTGTGTTCTCGTACACCTCCACCTTGATTGCATTCTGTGCTTGTGTTCTCGTACACCTCCACCTTGATTGCATTCTGTGCTTGTGTGCTCGTACACCTCCACCTTCTCCCTGCCGTCCCTCACTGCCCTCAAGTCTTCAGCGGAGCAAAGTTGACGGGCTCATGATCTCTGCATTGAACGTGGCGTGGTGTTACGCTGTGGTCTGTGCTTTCTCTGGTGCATCACAACACCACACCGATGCTTTCTTCGTGCACGACAGGCCATCACTGCTCCGGCTCTGCTACTCAGCGCCGTCGTTGTCGCGGCATACAAGAAGGCGGTGCTCGTCTCGCTCATGCGCCACGGCAAGGCAAGTCCTCCCCACCCACCACGCGGACCGTTCAGCTTGGGACTCAAACCTTGTGCTTGTGCTTGTGCTTGTGCTTGCGCGCGCTGTGCACATGTAGTGGTTGGGATGTGCCGATGTGTTGGTTGGTGGTTGGGGAGTGGTGATGTGCACATTGGCCTCCGCAGGCCGGCCTCTGACAGGGACAAGCATCCCACCGCGGGTCCTTCCAAACCCACGCCCACCACCTGTCCATTGACGCACAATTTGTGCCGCACAACCCTTTTCAGAGTGGGAGCGTTTCAGGTTCCAGACAGTCTGCCTCAACGCTTGAGGCAGACTGTCTTGCTTCTTCATGCCCTCTCTACCACTCCCTCTCTCCCTCCGTTGGTGTTGGTGGTGGTGGTGGTGGCGGCGGCGGCGGCGGCGGCGGTGGTGGTGGTGGTGGTGGTGGTGGTGACTGAGGCCGCAGCCGCGGCGGTGGCGGCGGCGGCAGGCCAGTGGTGGCAGCAACGGCGGTGGTGGTGGTAGATGCAGCTGCGGTGGTAGCAGCGGCGACGGGGGAGGCGGCAGCGATGGTGGTGGTGCTCGTACCAACACCAACCATGGCTGTAGTATTGGAGCAGCTGTTGTTGGCACACTTCCCTGCTACACCTCCTGCTTCCTGCTTCTGCCCCAGTGGTCGTGCCGGGGTGTGGATAACGTACATATTGCATGGGTGTGTGTTGGGTGGGCTGTTGGTGTACTTGGCATGTGCAGCGGCCAGAGCTACCACGGTTCACACCCACGGTTGTGTTGCGGAACATCAAGGCAGCGGCACAGGTGTGTGACTTGCCACACATGGCGCCCACTGTGATGGTTTCGTGGTCGTGAGAGGGTTTGTGGCCGTGAGAGGGTTTGTGGTCGTGAGAGGGTTTGTGGTTGTGAGAGGTTTGCGGTTGTGAGAGGTTTGTGGTTGTGAGAGGTTTGTGGTTGTAAGGGGGTCCTGGTGGTGAAGGGGTGTGTGCGCAAGGCATGGTGGTGATGGCTGTTGTTATGGGTGGTAGGTTGGGGCCAAGGTGACGCTGACTTGGGTCATAAGCAGTGACGACTGTTTTCGAGTCTACAAGGCTGGGAATGGCTGGGTAAGGGCATGTAAGCCTTGCATGACGTTTCACGCCTTTCCACGTTCTTTCATGCCATTTCACACCCTCGCCGCATGAAGTTGTGCAAGGGCATGTTGGGGCGTCCTGAGGCGTCTAGCGGTGCACGAGGGCGTGCAAGGCTGTGTAAGGGCATGTATGGCTGTGAAAGGGCATGAATGGCCATGTAAGGTTCTGTACAGGGGCGTAAGGGTGGGCAGGTGCACGTGGAAGTGAGTGTAAGGACCTGTAGGGGCGCACAAGGGTGTGTATCGTGGTGCAAAGGTGTCAAAGGTCGTGGGAAACCACGTAAGGGCGTGCGTTGTCGTGTGGGGCCGTGTAAGTCTGTGTGAGGGTATGTAAGGCCGTCAAGGGCGTGCAAGGGTTTGTAGGGTCTTGTGTAGGCATGGAAAGGCGTGTAAGGGCATAGAAGGTCGTGTTCATTCGTGTGAGGCCATCTTAGGGCGTCAAAGATAACGTAATGGTGTTGGAGGGCCTGTAGGGTCGTGAAACGCGTGTGAGGGTGTGTAAGGTCATGAAAGGGTGCGGTGGGTTGTGTAATGGCATGTAAGGTCGTTCACGGCAGTGTAAGGGCGTTTGAGGGCGGGTTAGGACCTAAAATGTTGTTTTAAGGGTGTGTATGTGCAAGAGAGGGTGTGTGAGGGCATGTAAGGGCTTGGGTGTGAAAGGGCATGTTAAGTCGTGCAAGGGTACTTTTTGTGGTGTCAGTGTGCGAAGGAGCGTGTGAGGCAGTGTAAGGGTGTGTAAGGTTGTTCTAATGCGGTGAAACGGCGTGTAAGGTGTCGCAAGGTCTTGTGAGGGCATGTGTTGTCGTTTAAGGTTAAAGGGCGTGTAAGGGTGTGCAAAGGCGGTGAGATGGCGTGTAAGACTGTCTAAGGTCTTGTAACGTTGTGCAAGTGGGTTTGAGGGCGTGTAAGATTGCGAAAGGTTGTGAAGGTGTGCAAGGGCTTGTTAGTTAGGCCATGTAAGGCCGTGAAAGGTCTTGCAAGGGCATGTAGGGTCGTGCTACAGATTGAAGAGTTGCGTAGGAACTCTGTTTCCAAGTTAGGATCTTGCAGGTTTCTACACTGTGTGGCAAGCGTGCCCGTCGGTCATCCGTGTTGTTGACGGCCGCGAACAATGTGGCAGTCGTAAAGCGTCTTTGTGTGTGGATGCGCATGGTAACCCCCGTTGTTGCACTTGCCCCATTTGTCTTTTTGCGCCTCACTCAAGAACTGCACTGCCTCTTGTCGTTTGCATGGGATTACAAAGCATCCACAGAGCACCCCTCCCCCTCCCTTCCTCCTCCCACCACAGTCCCTTCTTTCCCCCTCCCCTGCCATCCTGTTTGAGCTGCTTGCTCTTGCTGCGTGTGCATGTCTGCGCACGCACAGGAGTACTACGACCTGGCTGAGGTGTATGGGCGGCGAGATGCGGATGAGCTGAGAGCGTTTGTGAGCAACCACGAGGACACCTTCTCCAAGGTGGGTGGCGTTGCATTGGCACGCCATGCGCTTCGAAGGACCCCTTGGTTGCTTCAGTCGTCGGCCCTTGCTCCAGTGACAGCACCCATGCCGGCTGTGTGGTGGCGTGGCCAGTGTGGTCGTGGACTGTGTGTGTGTGTGTGTGTGTGTGTGTGTGTG
>SZWC01002622.1:91156-105950 GCA_023375785.1 Penium margaritaceum
GAGCGGTCGGGGTCCCAGAAACGCCATGCCTTAGACATGGCAGAGACGCCAAGAAACGTGCAGAGGCGCGCACGAGGACTCAGTTTGCCATCACGAGAGTCCTCCGGCAACCAGACAGCAGCCACACAGCCCCAGACACGAGCCAGATGGAGGTCAGTACGGCGGCCATACCAGCGCTCAAAGGGGGTGATGTGGCGAGGAAGGGGACCGTGGGGGACACGGTTCCACACCCAGGTCATGTAGCACATGGCCTCGAAGGAAAAGACGGAGGAGAGGGAGGACTCGCTGAGGAGAGTACGAACTCCATCAGCGAGGGTGCGATTCCAGCGTTCCGAGACACCGTTCTGCTGGGGTGTGTGGCACCGTAAAGGTGCCGAGGGCTCCATACACACCCCACGAGAGGTGAGGAAGCCAGCGGTGGGACCCATGAACTCGCCACCATGGTCACAGCGAAAGACTTTGAGCCGGCGGCCACAGGCCAGTTCAGCCTGTGGCAGCCACGACTCAAGTGTGGAGCAGACGTCACTCTTTTGCAGAAGGGCAAAAACCCAGCGCATTCAAGAGAAATCGTCTGTGAGACAGAGGACATAACGTCCGACACCCCCAAGGGCGTCATGGGCAAGGGGTCCCATGACATCAGCGTGCAAGAGGTCAAGTGGGTAAGACGTGCGAGACTCAGAAGTGGAGAATGGGGAGCGGTGCATTTTTCCTTGAGCACAGTCGAGACAGTCAGTGGGGCAGGGTGCAGAGAACGTGTCGGCATCAAGGCCATTTGCAGGCATGTCCTGAAGCAGACTCTCAATGGCAGCAGTGTGAATGTGACAGAGACGACGATGGAGCAACTGTGCATGTGTAGGAGTGAGGGAACGGGCCACATGAACAAGAGCAGTTGTGGAGGGATGAGGTGCAAACGAGGGTACACGGAACAGACGGTCACAGCGAGTGCCTCGCAGTAAGACGCGACCAGTGCTGCGATGCATAACAGAGGCAACACCACGACTGGATGAGAAGTCCATGCCCTGGTCGTCGAGAGTCGTAACAGACAGCAGACTGAGCTCAAGAGCAGGCACATAGAGAACGTCAGGGAGGAAGAGCTCCCCCCCAGGGCCAACGAAGCGGACGACACCGACCCCCTGGACAGGGAGAAGGTGGCCAGAGCCAGTGCGCACAAAGCGAACAGAACCAACAGGACCCAACGACACAAACGCTGAACGACAGGAAGTCATGTGGTGGGTGGCTCCTGAATCAAGAATCCAGAAGCCACCCATCACACGGACAGACGCAGGGTCACGACTCACAACAGCAATGGCAGAACGTGGAAAAAGGCGCTGGCCACAAGCAGCAAGGCAATGAGAGAGACTGTACGACTGCCAATCCTCAATCCATGGGACATCATATGGAGGACACCCCTGAACATGACCGGAGGGGGGTCCACGAAGAGACAAGTCAACAGCACACGCAAGGCCCTCCTCGACCGAACGTACACTCTCACCTCCCTGATCACGAAGGTGACGCTTGTGGACGGCGTGAGAGAGCGCAGAGTCCAACTGGCGCTCGTCCTCAGGGGATCCGGTGATGAGTGCGGCAGATGAGTGTGGCTGGGGACCAAGAGTGGGCGACGTCCATGATGGAGGTGAGTAGAAGCCGGAAGGAGGCCCGAAGTAGACAGGACCTCCAAATCCCGGGGGCCAACCCCAGGGTGTAGGTGGAGAAGGTGCAGAGAGGACAGTGCTGTAGGCAGCTGCTGTAGGGAATGGAGAAGACGTGTGCGTGGAGCTACGACTGGACCCCGCGGAGGTGGAGGAGCGGGCAGAGCCTCCACTTGACCCTGAAGAGCGTGCTCAGTGAGCACGCATGGCTGAGGCCAGGCGTGCATCATCTGGTGGTGCAGGGCACTTGGGCGCTGCGTGACCAGCGGCGCCGCAGTTCCAGCAAGTGACAGTGCTGGAGGAGGAGTGGGATGCCGTGCTATCAGAACCGCGACCTTTGCCCCCTTTCCCCTGCCCTCCACCGCCAGAGCCACCTCCTCGGCCTTTACCTTTGTTGCCTCCCCCACCAAGCCCACTTCCTTGGGAAGCAAGGGAGGTGGCGGTGGTAGTGGAGGTGGAGACGGAGGATGAGCTGGAGGCTGAGGAGGTAGAGGAGGAGGGAAGTGCGGTGGTCGCTGCTGCAACAGCTGCGCGGTGGATGCGTTTGTTCTGCAAGGAGCTCCACCAGTCAGTGAGGCGCTGGAAGGTGAACTCTCACAAAGCCCCAATCCCAGGGGGTGCGTCAGTGGGAACAGGCATTGCCGCCAGACGCTCCAACTCTGTGGCCTTCACTTCGCGAAAGATGTCGCTGAGTTCAGGGATGAGACCGTTGACGATGGAGAGGACAGCGAGGAGTTGGCCTGGGGCGGCTTTGCCGAGATCACGCAGCAGGCGCAGACTGCGAGCCCAGTAGGCGTCAGCAGTCTTGTCAGCACGCATGGAGAGCGTGTTGAACTGGACGGTGAGGACGCTCTGTGCAGCATGTCCAGTGACTGTCGTGCGCCGCTTGATCAGGGCATAAGCCCCAACCGGGTCAGCGGGAGTGCGGCGTGCAGTGTCAGCATTGTAGGATCCAATCTCATCAGTGAGATCGTCTGGTCTGGAGCGAATGAGGGCTCGAACCGCTCGCGCTGACTCAGAATCGACAGGCACGAAAGGTGGGACAGCTGAGGGATTTGGTACATGGTAGTATTCCCAGAGTTGTTCTCCTTGCGCCGAGGCACTAAAATGAACCTCCCAAGAGTGAAAGGTGAGACTGGGTGTGAAGTGGGGTGGAGTGGAGTCAAAGTCAGGCTTGTGTTGCACTGTTGGGGCAAGCGCTTTGGCTGTAGCAGTGCCAGCAGCTGCGGCAACTGCAAGGGGATCAGAGGTAGATGTGCCAGCGGCAGTGGAAGCGGAAGCGGGAGAAGTGGAAAAAGCGGCAGCAATGCTAGCGGACTGAGTTCTGTGCAGTGTGGGCTGCAGGCGATTCAGAACCAAGTCAGCAATGTGATCGGCGAATGTCTCTTGATCAGCCTGCTCAGCCTTAAGTTTTTCCTCAGCAGCTCGCTGAGCACTGAGAGCTGCCTGTAATGCAGTGCGCTCACGCTGAAGCTCAGCCTGCAGTGTTGTGTATTGGTCATCGTCGACTGGCATTGTGCCAGCGACGTGACTCTGCCGAAAAAATTTCGGCAGAGTTTCCCTTGCCCAAGTGGGCGTGGGAAGTAAGAGATCGGTGTTGGAAGTGCGCTGCAAGGCAACAACCTGAACGCACGAACACGCCAACACAGGGAAGGCAGAGAATACGGAAGAGCAGGAAAAAGGCAGGCTCACCACGCACTGCGGTGCAGAGAGAACAGTGGTGGCAGTGCTGCAGCAGCTGAGGAGGAGACGACTGCGACAAAGGACGTTGTGGTGACGACGAAGCAGGCTACACCTGTCAGAGCTGCACCTGACAGAGCGACGATGATGGTAGCGATCAAAACCAATAGTTGTAGGTGCCGAGTGACTGACGGTGATGTGGATGGTAGAGAGGCTGCCTGTGTTGTGGAGGCGTTAGCGGAGCCAACTGCATTGGAGAGTGCTGTGGCTGCTAAGGCTGCGGCGGATGCAACTGCGTCTCCTGAGTGGCTATGTTGACGGCAGAGGCCGCCAAGGGTCCCTGGTCAACGGCTGCAGTATATGCGTCAACTGCTCGACCTACAGCAGTGCTGGCCGGTGCACGTGCGGCACGTGCTGTGGCTGCAAAGGTAGTGGCAACGGCAGCACTGGACGAAAGGATAGCCAGCAGCGCTGAGAGAATATCAAGAGACGAGATGGGCTCTGCAGCAGATACGGCTGGGGATGCAGCACGACGCGGAGCGGAGGCCTCAGATGCTGCCGCTGCGGCAGGTGGAGCTGCACCACGGGGAGCAGCACGACGGTATTGCGGCCGCGTCCTATGGGAAATGGGTGGTCTTACCAGAGAGTGAAGAGGTCGGTGGTCATTTTGTGGTGCTGTTGCCGGCTGGTTCAGCGACGTTGGGGTGTCGTCGTCGGCTGATTGGCAGCGCGTTGCGTAGTCCCTCGCGTCCGCCCACGCGTAGTGATCAGCGGGATCGTAGTCTTCACCGGGGAGATACCCCGGACTGTTGCGGAGATACCCCGGACTGCTGCAGAGATACCCCCGACCACACCTCTCTCTCCGCCCTCTCCTCGTAGTATGCAAGCTCCTCATCAGTATTTGCACCGTCCCAAGCCACTGTTGACGACGGAGGTGCTGGCTCAATCTCAGGTGGAGACGCCAGTGTACAGATTGATGGGCTGCCTCAGGGCAGCCCGCGGTGATCGAGAGTGCGCTGGGATTTTCACCTTAGCTAAGGTTACGGCTGCGAGAGCAGCAGTTGCACAGAGCTGCGGCTGCTGCGGCTGCCCAGACTGCCACCTAAGCTGCTTCTATCTCGTGCCGAGCGGCTAAGCTGCTGAGCCCAAGCGGCTGCAAGGCATGGCTGCTGCTGTTGCTGCTTGGGCCGCCACGGCCTTGCACTGTGGCTCGTTAGGGCTCACCCGTCCATCGATGCCAGCGGCTCCCCAGAGTAGCGGCTGATGCTGCTGTCCAAGCCGCGGTGGCCTCGCGCTGAAGTCCACGAATGCGATGTTGGCAGTAGCACAGAGTGGCTGCTGCTGATGCTGCCTAGCTGCAATGTTGGGACTGAGATCAGTGCTGCAAAGCCAGCGGTTGCACAAAGCGGCGACTGCTGCGACGGTCTAGACTGTCACCTACGCTGCTACTTGTCACGTGCCAAGGTTCACGAGCTCGAAGTCAGCAGCTGCAAGGTACGGCTGCTGCTGCTGCTGCTTGGGCCGCCATGGCCTTGTGCTGTGGCTCGTGCGAGATCACCCGTCGGTTGATGACAGCGCCTGCCCAGAGTGGCGGCTGCTACTAATGTCCAAGCTGCTGCGGTCTCGCGCTCAGATCCGCAAGTGTGATGCTGGCAATGGCACAGAGTGGTTGCCAACGATGCCGCGGTCTCGCGCTGTGGCTCGTTTGGGACCACCTGTCGCTCGGTGCTAACAGCTGCACAGAATGCTGCTGCTGTTGCTTAGGTCGACACGGCCTTGTGCCGTGGCTTGAGCGGGATCGCCTGTCGCTCGATGTGAGAAGCTGCTCAGAGTGGCAGCTGTTGCTGCTGCCTAAGCTGCCAAGATCTCGTGCTGAAATGCGTGAGTGTCATGCAAACGGCTGTACAGAATGACCGCCACTGCTGCTGCTTAGGCCGCCGCTGTCTCGTACTGTGGCTTGTGAGGGATCACCCGGCGCTTAGCGCGTGAGGCTCATGAGGTCCCAGGACGTCGCGGCGGGAGGGACAGCCCTCCTGCTCTGATACCAGTAGGTAGGCGTAGTTGCTGGGCTAGCAAGAAAGCAGGTGACGAGCAACAACGTACACCATGGATCGGGGAACGCTCATGACTTAGAAAGTGTAGTAAAGAGTCACAGCTTGACAAGCGAGAGTGAGTGTGAGCGAGGTGGTGAGAGCCGGTTGACCGGGCCACCCACGCGAGACAATCGTCGTGAGGCCCGGACGCCACCCAGGGATCGAACCCGACCCTGGAGCGAGCGAGCTCCAGGCGGTTTCTCACACGTCGGCACAAGCCAAACGTGTGGTCCCGAGGGATCAGCAACCCGGTTCACCACTCTAGGAACATGCAAGCATGCAATCAACTAACAAGCATGCATTCCCACAAGTCGTATTCCCTTTTAGTATATGAGTGTATTACTAAACTAAGGCATGTGACAAGACTGGTGCTGAAGCCACAACCTAGCACCTTGAGGGAGGCACATCCTCTGTGTTCTTCATGCTGCACCACAGTCTTGCACCAAGGAGCCTTAATCCAAATCAATCACCTGCAGTGGTGAGGTGTGTGTATGAATGGAGACAAGAGGGCACTTGCGTGTGTTTGTGACAATAACCAACACAGAGTTGTTAAGAGCGAGAGGAAGCTCTACTGAATTGTTCAGTAGAACTTACAGAGGAGGTCTGTGCACAATTGTGAACAGCTATGCAAGAATTGCTTTTTGTTGAGATTCAACAACAGACTGCTCAAGGGGAGATGGGGAGGGGGCCCCCATGGAACAGGGAGTTTGGTATGTTGAGTGACTGAAGAAGAGTGTGAGAGGGGGCGAGGGCAAACCCGTGGGAGGCAAACTCGCCACGAGGAGGCAGGCTTCCCCCCTAGGCTAGAAAAGAGTTGTTCCAGCCTAGCAGCTTAACCAGGCACACAAGGCATGCTTTTCTGGGAACATTCCATGGCATCTCCCCTATATTCATAGCAATCATGTGCAGTCAAGCACCTCAACGTAGTCAGTTTTGGGTTTGCAGGTTAGGAGAGTGTAAAGAGCAGGAGTGTTGTGATTAGTGACGTTCCTGTCGACCTGTACAATTTACTGTGACCACTCGGCCGTGTCCATACTCGTGCAGATCCCTGATGCGGACCATGGTGGTACCCGTGCGTCATCTGGTCGCGGACTACCAGCTTGGAGCTGACCGGCGACCATTCCAGAGCTCTGGACACTACCCGGGANGAAAAGAGTTGTTCCAGCCTAGCAGCTTAACCAGGCACACAAGGCATGCTTTTCTGGGAACATTCCATGGCATCTCCCCTATATTCATAGCAATCATGTGCAGTCAAGCACCTCAACGTAGTCAGTTTTGGGTTTGCAGGTTAGGAGAGTGTAAAGAGCAGGAGTGTTGTGATTAGTGACGTTCCTGTCGACCTGTACAATTTACTGTGACCACTCGGCCGTGTCCATACTCGTGCAGATCCCTGATGCGGACCATGGTGGTACCCGTGCGTCATCTGGTCGCGGACTACCAGCTTGGAGCTGACCGACGACCGTTCCAGAGCTCTGGACGCTACCCGGGACCTCCTGCAGTTTCTCTGCAGCACGCGGGAGTCTATTGGTGGACTGGCCGTGGGCTTGATTTGCATGTTTTTGCATTGTGTGTCCACCATTTGATGCCGGATGCATGCATGTGACCAGACGTAGCGTCCGGCTTTTGATCCTGCACGTCTAGGTTCAGACGGCATTGCGTTTTGACATGTGTGCGCCGAGTTACAGCCAAAACAGTGGTTTTGGGCCGGTTTTAGGACAGATCTTGCATTGCTGCGTGCGACACCCGTCGTGCGCCGCGGCAGGTACTTATGCCATGGACCTGTCATTTGTCATTTCTCTCTGCAAATGCTATTAAAGCATTCTGACACTTTGCCTTGTGTCTCCTAGCCAGACCCTTGCCGTTCTGTGCACGACTTGTAACTGTCGTCACCACCTTACAAGGCACTGACGCCTAGTCGGCGGCTGTGTTGCTAGGAAGCTTCCACGCATCTTCTCATGGTGTCAGCGTGGTGAGACAGTTCTCACCAAGCTGCAGAGACGCGGCACAGCAGCAGTAGTGAGAGTCACCACTGCAGCACATCCACAGGGACCTATCGACGACGACAGCCGATCGCCATCGACGTCGCTCACCATCACCACGTGAGACTGCATCAGCAGTAGCATGCGGTGGCAGCAACATAGCAGCAGCGCAGCAGCAGCGGCAGCAGCAGCGCCGACAGAAGCACAGCAGCAGCGCAGCAGTGGTGGCAGCAGCAGCGGCGGCAACAGTAGCGCAATAGTAGCAGCAATAGCGCAACAGTAGCAACGATAGTAGCGTGCAGCGGCGGCAGCAGCGTGCAGCAGCCGTAGCACACAGTAGCAGCAGCAACGCACAGCTGCTGCCACGGCCGCGCACGCAGCCGCCAGGTGGCTGCTCCGCACGCGGCTGTGCGGCTGCTGCTACAGCTGACGTCGTAGCAACAGCAGCAGCTGTGCGGCTGCTACTGCAGCTGATGCCGTAGCAGCAGCAGCAGCTGAGCGGAAGCTGGTACGCAGCTTCCGCGCAGCTGCTATGGAGTGGCCGCCTGCTCGTGTTGCAACCACAAAGGTTGACAAAAAAATGAAAAAAAAGGAGAGGTAAGGGGAGCTGACATCAGCATTTTTCCTTGCTGACGTCATCAGGTCGTGCTGACATGAGCAACTTCCTGCTGACGTCAGCACTTTATGAAATTTTTGGTCGGAGGGAGAAAAGTTGCCAGCGTTTCAAATCCTCAAAAATGCTCACATTTGTGCAATTCGACCACGTTGACGTCTCGGCGCATAAGGAGCGGCGACATGGCTCCGTCCGGCAATAAGGGAAAAAGTGTACTAGATCCCTCTTCTTCCTCCTCAGGGGTCATGAGTCCACGTTCGCAAGCTATTGAGGACCTGCGGAGCCAGCAGGACGAGATGCGTCGCGTGCAACGGGAGCAGACTGGCGCCATCTGTACACTCACCGAGCTTCTTCGAGGTCATTCCACGACTCCACGACAGACCTCTAAGGGAGCGGCCGGGGTCGCAACCTTTACACAGCAGACAGCTCCAGCACCGGAGACAGGAGCTGGAGCCGATCCGCCACCTCTTGATCCTTGGGACGAGGATCCAGACATCCCAGGCATGGAGGGTGACTCCCCCAAGCGCGAGATTCGTGTGCTTCAGGAGCATCTCCGCTAGCTTCAGACGAGCTCTCGGCCCTCACACACATCTCGCTTTCCCGAGTTTCTATCGTTGTCTGACCTCCACCCCAGCAACTTCCCTCTTCCCGACGTCTTTCCCATCCCTCGTCCTTCCCAGCCTGTGATTGCTCTCCCTACGGAGCGGCAACCCAAGGACTTCGAGACACCCCCCCCACGTATGTTAGCGAGGACGGCTTTGACTGCTAGGAGATCCTCTTCCAGGTTTGGGCCATTTCAAAGGGCGTGTGGCCCTACTACCACAGTCCGTATCAGACTACGGACCGAGCATAGGTGTTGATAGCGGCTAGGGCGATACGAGGGCTTCTCTACGCCATGCCGCGTGAGACCGTCGTGGACTTCTGCTCGTTCCTTGGCGAGGCGAGCACAGGCACCGGCGCTGATCGACACAAGGGCTGGGACGTAGCATTATCCCTGCTTGTTGTAGAGACGGATGGCACCCGCGCCGTGCACATCCGTGCCTTTCACTCCCTTTGTCAGGGGCCTGTCAAGCCTGCAGCCGACTACTGGCGATGCGCCATGCGCATTTACACGCGCCTTGGGATCTCAAGAGGTACACAGCTGTGGGCGCTCCGCACGATCATGCTCGGAGTTCGCTCTGAGCACAGAGACATCTTCACGAGGTACAGCAACGCCGTGCTCGAGCCTTTTTTGGCCTCACTACAGCTTCTTCCCTGGGCGCACCAGCTCTTACTCTAGGTGACTTCCGCCCATGAGGCATCCGTGGCTCATTAGGAGACTTCCACTACTACAGCAGTTGTTGCATCACCACCGACGCCCCTCCTGCAGAATCCTTCTCCATCCTGTGTAACGTCCTCCTCCCCTTCCACCCTGATTACACCGGCTCAAACACAGGGTGTCACGGCAGCAGCACAGGGGAAGAAGGGGCGATAGAGGCGCGGCTCGGGCCAGCAACAGTCGCAGCAGCAGCCATTATCGAGGAGTAGTAGTGGACACTACGTTCACTGCGACAACTATGGAGGCACACATCGCTACACCGAGTGCCAACTGCCACTCGAATGGGCGCAAATCACTCGTAGGCTCCAGGCTGCACACACACTACGGTCTACGTTGAGCAGCACATCCTCCGGGCGCACGGCGACCACGAACGCAGCAGTTCCCGCTTCACCACCGGTGACTAGCGGCGACCCAGACCAACGTGACCGCACCATCACCGAGCTCTAACGCCTTATGGTGCTTCGCTTTCAGGTAGGTGCGAGTGTGTTGTCACAGCCGGGTGGTTCACAGACTGTCTGTTTGTCTATTTGTGTGGCTCGGGATGACTCGTGTGGGGGGGCCCAGTCCGCATGTGATGACGATGGGCCTGACTATACTAAGTGGATTCATGTGTCTCACCTTTGTGCCCTTCGTCGTTCCTCCCCACCTGCTGCCCAGCGTCCGTCTAAGGCCGAGTGTTCCATTGCCCGTTGTATAGTGATGTCCTCTGCTGGTGATGACGGTGGTACTTGGCTCATCGATTCCGGTGCCACTCATCACATGACCTATCGTCGTACTGATTTTGTTGTTCTCGGCCCTGTTGCGTTTGTTTGTTCCGTCAGCACAGCCTCTGGTCAGTCCTTGCCAGTCCAGGGTGTTGGGGTCGTATGTTTCGATGGTCCATCTGGCCCCCTGTATCTTTCCAAGGTGCTGTTTGTGCCTGACTTTGAGCTCTGTTTGCTTTCTATACGTGATTTCACACTGATGGGACTCTCTGTGGACCACACTGCAGAGTCCGTGACTGTGACTGCTATTGACACTCGTAGCATTGTTCTGCGTGCCTCTATTGTGGATGACCCGTATCGTGTCTCTCGGACTTTTGCTCCTTGCTCCCCCTCCCCTTCTGCTCGTGCTTTTGTCACTAGTGTTCTGTCTCCTGAGCACTAGCGATTGCTTCATCGCCGCCAATGTCATGTAGGCTCGGACACTGTGTCGAAGCTCATTCGGACACAGTCCGGCCTCGGTCTTGACGCGGTTTCTTTCAAGAAGCCGTCCAAGAGCGCCTGTCTCTTCTCTGCTCAGGGTAAGATGCATTGCTACACCTACCCTTACACCCGTTCACGCGCACTTCGCCCTCTTTAGTTAGTCCATTCGGACCTTTTTGGTCCCCTTCATGTCAAGTCTCTGTCCGATCGGGGTCTATACGTCCTGACCCTGCCTGATGACTTCACCCGGATGCGGTGGGTCTACAACCTGCGCCAAAAGAGTGACGCCGCTCTTGTGGTTCGCCTCTGGCCAGTGATGGCTGAGCGTCAGTCCCGCCACACGCTGCACACCTTCTGCTCGGATCGCGGCGGCAAGTTTCTTGGCGAGATGGACAACTTCTTTGCCAAGCACGGGATTTTTCACTAGGTCTCCGCTCCTGCTACTCCTCAGCAGAATGGTGTTTCTGAGCGCTAGAACCGCACCATGGAGGATGCGATTCGCGCTACGTTTTGAGTGCGGTCTTCCGGAGTCCTTCGATTTTGAAGGCTTCGCCTACATGACTTGGGTCTAGAACCGCAGCCGCATGGTCCTCTTCCGGACCACGTCACACCATATGAGCTCTGGTTTGGCCACCGTGTTGACCTGCGCCTCGCCTGTGTTTGGGGATCCTTGGCTTTTGTATGGTACACCGAGGACCAGCAGGGGTCCAAGGTCTCATCGCGAGGCCGCATGTGTGCCTTTGTCGGCATCTCTCTGCGGTCGAAGGCATGGCGTTTTTGGGAGCCTGCTCTTTGTTGCATTGTTGAGTCATGCGACACGCTCTTCTTTGAGTCCCTCACCTACCGTGATCTGACTTCGATCACGTTGCTGTCGGTCATACACGTTCCTACGTGTGAGGTTTCTTGACGGACGGGGGAATCTGCGCTTGCGAGCACCGCTCGCCAGGCTGATGTGTGTGTTTGAGCTCCCTCCACTTCTCTTGCTCTTGATGACAGAGCGATCATCGCTTTTGATCCAGAGATCTCTCTAGCACCGCCGGCTTCTACCCCTGTCACCTCGCACCCCACAGGTGCCCATGAGCCTGTACCTGTGCGTACTCCTGTGACCGTACCTATGTCCGTCGACAATCCTCCCTCTGTGCGTGGACCTGCCTCACCTGCTCTCACTGTCACACCAAGCTCCGTGTCTCCCACACCCGCATCTCCTTGCACGGCATCACCAACTCCCTTGCCTCAGCCCTCCCCAGCTATGATTCTTCCCGTTCCTGAGCCTGAGGTACACCCCTTGAGCCCGGGTTACTCCCGTGAGCCTGGCGGTTGTCTTCGACCATTGGACTCCAAAGCTCAGCGAGTGTCTGTTCCCGCACCTAAGCGCTCCGCTCGCAGCATCGCAAGCGGTGATCCTGACACAAAGGCCCTAGGCCTGAGTGTGCGCACTGAGCACACAGAGGTACATCCAGCGTGTCCCGTAGGGCATGACCTCGTCACTCGCGAGTTTCATATCGCTTGTGATGTAGCAGCCGATCTTGTGGTCGTCAGACCTAGCATTGAGGCGTGCGCTCTTGCCATGCATAGCTCTCCCTCTATGGCGCCTGACCCAGGCACACTGAGGGAAGCTCTCTCATCACAAGATGGTGACGCTTGGCGTGCTACCTACAAGGATGAGCTTCAGGCTATCCGAGAGCACGGAGTTTACGAGCTAGTCAACCTTCCTCCTGGGAGGAAGGCTACTCAGGTCAAGTGGGTCTTTCACAAGAAAGTGAAGCCGGATGGCTCACTGGAACGCCACACGGCTCGCTTTGTAATCAAGGGGTACTCTCAGATTGAGGGCATTGATTACACTGACACCTTTGCCCCTGTCAGCCGCATGACCTAAGCTCGAGCTCTGTTCGATGTAGTGGCTCAGCATGACTGGGAACTACATCAAATGGATTTGAACAATGCGTTCCTCCATGGCTCTGTGGATGAGGAGATTTACGTGGCTCAGCCACCCGGCTTTGAGGAAGGTGACAAGGTCCGGCGCATGCGCAAGTCCTTGTACAGCCTCAAACAGTCTCCTTGGTGTTGGAACCGGGAGATGACTGGCACCCTGACTCGTGCGGGACATGTACAGAGCGAGGAAGATCCCTCTCTCTTCATCCGACGGACGCCTGGGCGATTCACCGCCATCCTGGTCTATGGCGACGACCTTCTGATCACGTCTCCTTCACTGGAGGATGTGAAGGAGGCCAAGGTTGTCCTCCAGACCGCCTACAGGATGAAGAACCTTGGTCGTGCAGCGGCGCTTCTTGGCATGGAGATCGTGCAAGATCGCAGACATTGCACTATACTACTGCATCAGGCCTTATACGCACGTATTGTGGGGGAGCGCTTCAGCGACCTTCTTGGCGCAGTGCCCACGGCTTTCACACCTCTCACACCTGACAGGCAGGATGCCGTGAAGGTGGACGATCCCACACAACTCGGGGAGACAGTGGATGCGACCTTGTACCTCCGTCTCATCGGATCTCTGATGTACCTGGCCACTACCACACGTCCTGACATTGCATTTGCCGTCAACCTCCTTGCCCAGTTTTTGCAGGCTCCACACACTAGAGCCCTTCACGTGGCTGTGCAAGTGGTACGGTACGTTGTCTCCAAACCGTACCTCAGACTCTACTTTCGCTGGCAGTGTTCGGTGGTCCTTGACGGCTACACCAATAGCGACTGGGCCTGGAGCCCAGATGGACGCAGTCGCACTAGTTACGTGTTCCTACTGAGTGGGACCGTTGTGTCTTGGCGCAGCGGGAAGCAGGCTGCATTGCACGTAGCTCATTCGAGGCAGAGTACGTTACTCTGGGTGTAGGGGTTGCTGAGGCGGAATGGCTGTAGCGCTTGTTCCTTGAGCTTGGCCAGGCAATACCCGCCATTGTGCTCTGTTGCGATAACTAGAGTGCTCTTGCCATTGTGGAGAAATCTGGTGTCTTTCATGCTCGCACGAAGCATATTGCGGTTGAACATCACTTTGTGTGTCATCTAGTGGAACGACACATGATCTCCGTCATTTGGGTTGGCACCGACATGCAGCGTGCTGACTTCTTGACGAAGGCACTAGCACGCAGAAAGTTCCTGGTGGCCATTCGTTCTGTTGGACTTTGCCCCTTGCTTGAGAGTGGTTGAGTGTGGGGTGTGGGGTGTGTCTGTGTCCATGTCACATTTGTCGTTGTACTCATTGCTGTACTCGTCTCAGTGCTACATGTGTATGGACATGCGTACCATCGAGTCATGGGGGAGTGTTGTGATTTGTGATGTTCCTGTCGACCTCTACAGCTTACTGTGACCACTCGGCCGTGTCCATACTCGTTCAGATCCCTGATGCAGACCCTGGTGGTACCGGTGCGTCATCTGGTGGTGGACTACGAGCTTGGAGCTGACCGACGACCGTTCCAGAGCTACCCAAGACCTCCTGTAGTTTTTCTGCAGCACGTAAGAGTTTATCGGTGGACTAGCCGTGGGCCCCATTGGCATGTTTTTGCATTGTGTGTCCACTGTTCGATGTTCGTTGCATGCATGTGACCAGTCCTAGCGTCCGGCGTTTGATACAGGATGTCTAGGTTCAGAAGGCGTAGCGTTCTGACATGTCTACGCAGAGTTGCGGCCAAAAAAGTGGTTTTGGGCCAGTTTTAGGACAGATCTTGCACTGCCGCGTGCGACACCCGCCGTACGCCGCGGCAGGTACTTATGCCATTGACCTGTCATTTTTCATCTCTCTCTGGATTTGCTATTGAAGCATTCTGACATTTTGGCTTGTGTCTCCTAGCCATACCCTTGCCGTTGTGTACACGACTTGTGACTATCGTCGTTGTCTGACCAGGCACTGATGCCTAGTCGGCGGATATGTCGCTAGGAAGCTTCCACGCATCTTCTCATCTCAAGGAGTTCATGGGGAGACCCACACTTGATGCACACATGGATGAGAATTGTAGAACTTGCACTCAGAACCAAGAAAAATGTGTGGGAGGGAAAGTGAGCATCTAAGCACTAGAAGGGTGCACCTCGCTTGTGCACCACATTGGCGACGCCACTTTGCCACCCCGAGGTCAAGCCCGACCTCTCGGCATTGAAATTGAGGGCGGCTATTCACCAATGCACAGCCCAAAGTTGGCATGGTGGCCCACTAAGGATCAGCACCCTAAAAACAAGCAGCTCCCTAAGAACCCACATGCAAGCATGGAGACAGACAAGGGCATTTTTAAGTGTTCAAGGTCAAGCCTCCTCCACAAGCATGAGAGAGAGAGA
>SZWC01002622.1:128291-140055 GCA_023375785.1 Penium margaritaceum
CCCCCCCCCCCCTCCAAAGCTAAAGTGTATACGGGGGTGTATTCGGATGTTTATGTGGAGGAAGGCCGGATTAGTACACAAGTGTACAAATACACTTGTGTTCTTTTTTCGGGGTATGCAAGATACATCCCCCGATACATTCCCCCAATACACTAGAGGTGTCTTGGGAGGGAGGAGGAGGGATCGAGTCAAGGTGCCATTCCTTAGATCGCACCGTTTTGACAGCGATATATGGACAGTGTCACGATCAACGCTCTGGATCTATTTTCGTATCATTGGGACAAAAATACACTTGTGTATTTTTTTGGTTGTCTATCCAATACACTCACAGATACACTCACCTAATACACTTTCCACTTTTAAGGGAGGGGAGGGTGGTGGGACTAGTCTCCTCTCCCCCCCACCCCCGTCCCCCCCCCTCCCCAAGTTGGAGTACAGTAAGAGGGTGTATTGGGAAGTGTATCTGGAGAGGGGTTGTATTTGTACACAAGTGTACAAATACACTTGTGTACATGTTTCAGGGTATGCAGGATACACCCCCCAATACACTCCCCCAATACACTAAAGATGTCGTGGGGGAGGGAGGGGGGGGGGGGGGGGAGGGGGGGGGGGGGGGGAGGGGGGGGGGGAGGAATGCAGTCGGGGACCGATTCTTAGATCGTACCGTGCCAATAGTGATATATAAGTGATGTTACGATCAACGCTCTTGATCTATTATTGTATCGTTGGGACAAAAATACACTTGTGTATTTTTTTGGATGTCTATCCAATACTCTCACAGATACACTCACTCAATATAATTTCCACTTTGGGGGGCGGGGGGGGGGGGGGGGAGGGGGGGGGGGAGGAATGCAGTCGGGGACCGATTCTTAGATCGTACCGTGCCAATAGTGATATATAAGTGATGTTACGATCAACGCTCTTGATCTATTATTGTATCGTTGGGACAAAAATACACTTGTGTATTTTTTTGGATGTCTATCCAATACTCTCACAGATACACTCACTCAATATAATTTCCACTTTGGGGGGCGGGGGGGGGGGGGGGGAGGGGGGGGGGGAGGAATGCAGTCGGGGACCGATTCTTAGATCGTACCGTGCCAATAGTGATATATAAGTGATGTTACGATCAACGCTCTTGATCTATTATTGTATCGTTGGGACAAAAATACACTTGTGTATTTTTTTGGATGTCTATCCAATACTCTCACAGATACACTCACTCAATATAATTTCCACTTTGGGGGGCGGGGGGGGGGGGGGGGAGGGATCCAGTCAGGGTGCCGATCTTAGATCGCACCATGCCGACGGTGATACATAAGCGATGTCACAATTGACGCTTTGGATCTATTTTTGTATCATTGATACAAAAATACACTTGTGTATTGTTTTGGTTGTCTAGCAAATACACTCACAGATACACTCACCCAATACACTTTCTACTTTTGAGGGGGGTTGATGGGGCTAGTCTCCTCCACCCCCTTTCCTCCAACATCGAAGGGTATTGGAGGGGTGTATTGGGAGGTGTATCTAGAGGAGGGTCGCATTAGTACACAAGTGTAAAAATACACTTGTGTACATTTTTTAGCATACGTACGATACACCCCCTAATACACTCCCCCAACACACTCGATGTGTTTTTGGGGGAGGGACCACAATCGATGTCGAGCGAATGACGTTCATGGCCCTCGTGAATTTCAAGTAAAGAACCGAATGACACTTTTTCCTACGAATAGTGAACTGTAGTTCAATACATGTTTTGGTCACATGTACCCAGTAACACTTGTAAGGACATGAATAGGTTGCCTTGAAATCTGTTGAATACATCTTTAAACAAACGGATAACAAGAATTAGAACTTAGCCAATAATTATGAACAATTTTTCTTAGTATAAAATGACACTTCTTCAGTAAGAAACAAGTCATGTAACAAGTCCATACACATTAGTAAACTTCTAGGAAGTGAAGATAATAGAGGAGTAGTATACATAGGTAGTGGAGTGTATCAAAGTGGGTGATTAACCATAACTCATGCAGGGGACATACTTCAGCACAAGATAGAGGGATGTTGTTGAAGATGACGCACGGCAGACCGCTCTCATCTCACCGCAACATGTCTCCGCGCGGACTGGACCACCGCTCATTCTGCACGGCCCCAAAATGCCTCGTCGACGCCTAGGGCCTAGGCGTGCCAAGGCGTACGCTGACGCAGTGCACGCCTAAGCCCTCTGGCTCAAAACAGATTGTTGTTAAAATCGTTAGCCGCGTCAGGGGCTACTGGCACTGGGGTCTCACACTCGAGCCAGCTGCGAGAAGCTGGCATGGGCGCTCTGTGCGGTGGATAGGAGGGATTGGCGCCATCGATGACAGCCTACCAAATTGCCTCCATTCCGTTGTCGCCATGCTCCTGTCGTTCTTAATGCAAGCCCTCTTCTCGCATCGTCCTTAGACTCTCTCAGTACACCCCCTCCGATCAACTTCCCAAAAACGTGACTTCGTTGCAACACCTTGCCCATCGCCATTCCTTGAAAGTCCCCCCCTTCTCTTTCCTCAGTCGACCATGGCACACTACCACACACAACGCCTGCTTCGCTGCTACACCGCAGTGGCTCTACAGCCAGCCTCGTCTACTACACCTCTTGTCCACCTACCCACCCACCCACCCACCGCACGCGGCAGCAGCTGCCCGCGCTCCAGCTCCTCTCGTCACAAAAAAAGTTCCTCGGCAAGGCCCTCCCTCAAACCCCGGAAAGTGGCCAGTGCTGCCAGAACTGACCAGAAAGGCTTGCGGGGACGCCGACATTGTGAGGAGCCCACCGTCAACGAGCACACGCCACCCAAGGATCTTGCTGTAGCGACGACTAAGGCCCGAGCCCGTTCTGCAGGTGGTACCTTCAGTCACAGCGGTATAAGCGGCGGCAAGGCAGTGCCATAAGATCGCAGTCGACCTGCTGCGGTGTAGGCGGCTGCAAGGTAGTGGCATAAGATCGCAGTGGGGCTGCCGTTGTGCTTCCCTCGAAAGAGCCGAGCAAAGCACGTCGCAGCAATTCCCGCGCGTCGCCCGTGACAAGGCCCATGATGCCTTCGCGTTCCGCCTGCAGACGTCCAGGTCCTGATCCAGTGCCTACAATTGCATTCTTTCTCTGCCTATAGAAGAGACCTACTGAGGCGGGGAGCCTACTTCATCACTGAGACGTTCCCGGGGATGGAACCCGGCTCCCCAATGGTTGACGATAAGGTGGGAGAGGGAAAGGGTGCGAATTTTTACACCAGGGTGCCAAAAAAGGGAAAAGAGGAGAGAATTAGCCTACATCGTGAGCCTAGAGTGAGGAAGCTGCATATAATTGTCGTTAGACGTATCTTTGCCTTCTTATTTTGTTTCTTCGTACATATGTGATAGATGAGCCAAGTTAATTCTAGGATGTCAGAGGGGAAAATCGTAGAGCCCATATCTCTTGCCACACCGGGTGATACACCGTAGTGTCTATCATATTCTCTTGTATTTTATATCCCAATCTAGTGACAGTTAAAATCTACTGTAATTTCTGACCAAGTAGTTTTGTACTTGCTTCGTTCAAATACCCTGGTTTCATATCAGTGTTTGATTTAGGTCAAAAATCCTCCTCACGTCGTTGGTCTATCCCTTCAAATTAATGTGTCAAAATTCGAAACTCCGGAACGTTGAGGGGACGTCGCACCCCTTAGGTTGCCTCGTAGGTCGCAGCCCCCTCCCTCTGTGCTGCAGAAAACACGTGCGTGGCTTCCTATCAATAACAATTTGCCTGCCACCACCCCCGGGCCTCAGCTAGATGCCAAAGAGAAAAAGCCCAAGCGTGGGTCTTACGTGAACTGGCTTGACGACGGGTACCTGTCGCGCATTCACTATGTCATGGTCGTTGCAAAACATCCCTACCAGTCCCTGAAGCTCCTGCGCAAGGTCTACCGAGAGGCTGGCAACACATGTGTGCATGACCAGCTTGCCAAAACGACGATTGCGAGCTCGTATGAGAAGAAATCCTGCAACCTCTGTAGCTTGGCAGTGCCACGCCGACCGTTAGAAGGAGCCACGTGGCTTGGGTTGGGTCTCCTGGGACTGTGGATGGTGAGACGGGATGGCTTGAGAGTCGGAGACCCTCAAGCACTGCGGTTTCGGCCTAGTCGGCCAAGGATTCCGGATTCCGTCGAATCCGGTACGTTGGTATCAGAGCTT
Source organism: Penium margaritaceum (assembly GCA_023375785.1). NCBI lineage: Eukaryota > Viridiplantae > Streptophyta > Zygnematophyceae > Desmidiales > Peniaceae > Penium > Penium margaritaceum. The sequence goes on from SZWC01002622.1 coordinate 132,501, forward strand.
AAGGGCTCGAATCCCACATTGGGATTACTGGAGATCCCGAGGCGGTTCTCACTTCTAGTGGGGGGGAGTATAGCATGGCAGTGCCACGCAGACCAGTCGAAGGAGCCACGTGGCTCGAGCGGGGTCACCTGGGACTATGGGCGGTGAGACAGAATGGCTTGAGGTTAGAGACCTTGAAGCACCGCGGCTTTGGCCTCGTCGGCCAAGGATTCTGTCGAATTTGTTACAATCTCCTGTCACTTTTTGCAGAGTTTCTCACTCATTGTCATTGAGACCGAGGTACAGGGTGTGACAGCCACTCGTTCCTACGGCAACAGAGGCCAGATAGTTTTTTTTCGGCTGGCAACCAGAGATGGAAAACCTCTTTTGTGAACGCATGGTGGCTCTTAGGCAGCGGGGTGTGGGTTTAAACTCAACCAACCTGAGAGGCCTTTTCACCTCACTGGCCTCACTGAGGAGCATCATCCTGAAGAACTTCCAAAGAATGATGGGATCATCCTGAGAGGAAACCGCCCTTGAGGATCCAAGGCTCTTCGAGGTTTGTTTTCTCAACCAGGGCTGTTGAATCGGATCGGATTTTCAATCCGAATCCGAAATTACCCAAATATCCGAACCGAAACCGGACCAAACACCGCTCGGTCCATATTGGTTCGGTTCGGTTTGGATTTGGTTTGCTCGCCAAAAAGTTCGGATCGGATCGGTTACTATCCGAACCGATTTGAACATGTGTATGTTTGGATTTCCCGTTTCGGTTCAGATTCGGATTATATCCGAATCCGAACCGAAACGGGCCCGAACGTTGGCCAATAAATCCCAGCATGGGGACTTTATTGCCGACGTTGCCTGCTGTCCATCGCGTCGCCTCAGGCAACGCGATGGACGGCAGCAATTGTAGGCGTCGCCCATCGTGTTGCCTGAGGCGACGCGATGGGCGATGGAAATTGTAGGTGTCGCCCATCGCGTCGCCTGTGGCGACGCGATGGGTGACGCTAATTGCAGGCGTCGCCCATCGTGTCGCCAGGCGACGCAATAGGCGACTCCAATTATGCGCGTCGCCTCAGCCGATGTGACATCTATGAAATCGCGTCACCTGAGGGGACGCACTCTTCATACACCAAACATAAACAACGCCAGTCAGACTCTCACACACTCTGACGCTCAGACACTCTCAGACATGCAGGCACCAGCACGCCCACACTCTCAACGCTCCCACGCTCTGCGCAACAGGTGCAACAGGAGCATCAGGCGCTGCAGGCGCAGACGGCGCAAACGGCGCAGCAGCAGCATTTGTTGCAGCAGGAGCTGCTTGCGTTGCAGGCGCAGACGGCGCAGCAGGCGCAGACGGCGCAGCAGGCGCAGTTGGTGTAGCAGAAGCAGCGGGCGCTGCAGGGCAGACGGCGCTGTAGGCGCAGCAGTAGCACTTGGTGCAGGTGAAGCAGCACCTGTGGACTGCAGACACAGGTGCAGCAACAACACTTGCTGCTGCAGAATCTCATCTGCAGCAGCAGCAACAGCAGGAGGCAGCAGCAGCAGGAGTCAGGTGCGAGTGCAGAGGAAGAGACACAGGCTAGCACTCAGCAGCAGTAACTTTGGTGAGAATGGGTGCGGCTCAAGGAGCACCAACCACTCATGTTCTTTTTGCTTCATGGAGTAGAATGGGTGTGGCTCATGGAGCATCAACCACTCATGTTCTTGTTTGCTTTATGGACTAGGATGGGTACGGCTCATGGAGCACCAACCACTCATGTTCTTTTTGGCTTGATGGAGTGGGATGGGTGCGGCTCATGGAGCACCAACCATGCATGTTCTTTTTTGCTTCATGGAGTAGAGTGGGTGCGGGTCATGGAGCACCATCCTCACCTGTTGCTTTTGTTTTCCAAAAAAAGAAAGGGGGGGGGGAGGGGGGGGGGGGTCACGATGATGTCTTGTGTTCGTCATTGTCCACTTTGCAAAATTGAGTTTTCCCCCCAACGTGATCCTCATCCTCTAAAACCCTTCGCACTCTCTATTGGCTCCAGCACTGAATTCCACCTTCATTTCAACCTGAAACATGTCCACACAGGTTGTATGTAAGCAAATTCCTAACCTAGTACTTTAAAAACTCAACTTTTGTTTGGAAAAACCAGGGGAAAATCAACTATCCAGACTTAATCCGAATGTACTGCACACTATCCGAACAAATCCCAACAAAAACCGAAGTCATGCCTTATAAACCGAACTAACCGATCCTGCTGATGCCGCTGCACCGGTGCTGTTACTACTGCTGTAGCCTCTGCCGCAGCCGCTGGCACTACTGTTGCTGCTGCCGCCACTGCAGCCGCTGCCACTTCTGCTGCTGCTACTGTCACTGCCACTGCCACTGCCGCTGCCGTTACCACTGCCACTGCTGCACTTTCAGTTGCTGTTGTTGCTCTCATCTCCTGTCATGCCAAATTCCAACCAAAACCATTGATAAGCACTATTGCCGAAAACTGATCAGAACAAGCACTGAAGAGGAGAACCCACCTTACGAGGTACACATTGCAAACAGAACATGAAAACATGTTACAAGCACACCGGCTATCCAACCTCATGTTATCCTTGTGTGTTCGACGGGTGCGTGTCACACACTTCTCATAAACTCCCCACATGCATTCCCGGCAGACGCCTCAGTCTCGTCAACAGAAGGTGCCTGAAAGCCTTGCAGTCTGCTGCTAGAGCAACAAATAGGCACAGTTGATGTGCTACAAATGACACACGTCATGATGGCAGGAGCAAGACTAGCCAGCACAAGTCTTCTCTCCTTGACACCATGCAGATCTAGTTCTTTGCCTCGAAGGTGAAGTTGGCGCAAGGCAAGCCTGCTGAGATTAGCTGGCCGAACGTGTCAAGGACAGCATCCCTCACCTGTCCCAGATTGCTTGCTTCTCCATAGGGATATCAACATGGAGGGCAACGTGCTGTAGTGCAAGAACTTTGACCAGCCGGGCATCGTCACCGATGATTCCCGGCTGACTACATACCAAATGAATTCAACATTGAAAACTCCAAACTCCGATTAGAAAACTGTTGTACCAGAATGAAACAGACAAGCATTGACAGGAGTATCCGATTTCGCACGAGATGGTGAAGGGCGATGTTGACGGCGCAGATGTTGAGACACCACCCATCTCGTCCGCGACGAGAGGACATTGAGAGTATCAAACACCTCCAATGAAGAGGCCTAATCCCTATAGCCTCTCTCCTCCCTTGCCTCTGTCCCTGTCAGGTGCCCCTTCCACTGGCCTGTCACTTGGTCTCCCCCTGCTGTGCCCCTGACCCTGTCCCCTTCCCCTCCATGAGTGGCCTCTAACCCCGTGGCCCCTTCCTCGCCTCCGTCCCTGTGCCCTGCCCTCCTGCCCTACTTGCCTCCTGCTCAGCCACTTCCTCTGTCCCCTTTCCCCTGCCTTGCCCTGACTCTCTCCTTGTTGCCTGCCTTTTTCCCTACCTCTATCCTTTCCTCTGCCCACCTGTCCTTCCTTTATTCCCGTCATCGTTGAAGTTCCACTTGAATGACTTGCCGAATCATTGCAAGCCCTCAAAGATTACGACGGATCTTTTAATGTTCGAATCATATTTCATGGTTTTTGACACTCTCAAAACAAAAAGTGGACCGTCAACCTGAACCTTAAGAGGAAGCATGGTGCACACCTACTAGGTGACAGATTTTCTTGCAAGCACTGAAGATCGCTACAGGAGTAAAAGAGGCGCTTTCCTCCTCTTCCAAGCGACAGTGAATGCTGTGGTTGAAGAAGCTGGGTGTTCATGGGGATGAAAGCCGATGCGTGGCCAGTTCAGCACCAATGAGAGTGCCTCCCTCCCTCTGCTTTTGACGGCGACGCCGACACGACTGTTGTTGCTGCTGTTGCTGGCGTTGCTGCTTATGGCATCTGCAGCACTGCCAGCAGCTGCTGATGGTGCGCTGGTTTTGAAGGCTCAAACTGTCCAATCCCTCCCCAAGGATCAAGGTTACACTCACGCGGGATGGCTGAAGATTGGATGGAGATCGGACGAAAACAAATCAACTGAAATTCCGCCAATAATTGTATCCACGCGATTGCCACCTCGCAAGATGTCGAAGCTGAGCTAAAAGCAAAATCTGACTGCTGACTAACTCCACCGGATTCTTGTGCTGCAACAGCATCCAAAAACGCAAGCCTTGATGCTGGATAACAGTGAGGAACACCTTGTGCTGACGTACACGTCAACGTCAGCAAAAGGGTGACAGCAGAGCCTCCTTACAAACAGCCGTTGGGTGCCAGAGGGAAAAGTGACATTGGTCGCAGGTGTGGCTGGGGAGTAGGCTGTGGCTGTGGAGCAGGCTGTGGCTATGGATTAGGCTATGGCTATGGAGGAGACTGTGGCGATGGAGGAGGCTTGGGTGTAGAGGAGTGACTCACTCTAGCAACCTTCCTCCAAGGCTGCTGCGAGCTAGAAATGCTAGGCAGCAGGTTGGGGCAGCAGCGTTGTTGATGCAGCGTGCGGGCTTCCACACTCGTTGCTTAGTCTGCTGCCCCGTCAGTCTGCCGCTCTAGAGTCTAAGTCTGGATGCTCTGGGTTTGTTACTCAGAAACGCGCAAGCCAGTGTTTGCGCCAGAAGGCAGTTGAAAACTGAAAGTGACTGATTAGGAATGAAGAATGAACAGCAATGGGAGACGCCTCCAAGTTCTAGCTCCCCCCAGCTCTGTAGAGCTTGTTACTCAGGTAAGCAGCCAATCAGAAAATAGACCTAGACCTGTTTTCTGGCAAGTAGGGTTTTCTCGGTGAGCCCTGCCAGACGGCGGACGGCCCAAAACCCGGGCGTCGTCCGTTTTGCCTGAAAATTGGACCATACCATGATACCGACACTGCAAACGCAGTCTTGTGGTCAGAAACAGCTAGGAAAAAAGCAGCAAAGAGTTATGTCTGCCCACCCCCAGGTAGTGCCTACGATGGTTCATGATGCCAAACACTGCTACGCAACATCAGACATGGACCCTGGACACAGCATGACACTGCAGACGCAATAGCACAGTCAGATCCAGCGTTGGACGCATCCAGACAGCATCTGCGATGGCAGTGACCGCCGGCGGCCCATCCGCTGAGGAGGCTTGCCGATGGAGCTGAGCACGTTGCCGGAGGGACGAGGCTCCGGCAAGCTGCGTGCAGGCCTCGGTGTGCATCGGCTCTACCGGACGACACTCCAAAAGCGTCGAGTCTCGCCGTCAATCATCTGCACACCGATGTACACAAGCCAGGAGGACACAACAGAGCACAATGAGAGATGCGATAAAACCAACACCCCGGAGGCCAAGGCAAGGGCTACTACAGCATAATGGACAACATCAGTGTGATTGAGCCAGTGTGAATTGGAAATAATTTTTAGGGCATGCAGGCCCATGCAAAAACGAACATGAGCTCTATGTGTGAGTGCGATGCAAAACGACAAGAATTTGGCTGGAACGTTGAATGCAAAGAACAAGGAGAGTTTACAAATGAGCCCCTAGCAGGCTTATATAGGGGCGCCGGCAGCTAATCGCACCGGGCCCCGTCACCCCTGCTGAACCCAAATGAGTCAACTGGGAGAACACACTGCATACACCACGAGAGCAACAAAGGTGGTCTCCTCGAGGCACCGGAACAGCTCTCCGAGTGCCCGGGTCTCGACCACCGAGAAAATATGAGCAGTGCCAAAAAAATTCGAAATCAATGTCCAGACATCACAGACGGCTTTCCGAACATCGGAAACCCCACAACAGCCATCGGGTCTACTCGTCGCACCGGTACAGTCAACCGGGTGCGCGGGTCTCAACCCACCGAGAAAACTCTCCTACCTCCTGACAAGCCCACATGGCTGCCGAAACGCATCGACCGCGTCTCGCCGGCGTTGTCGTGGGTGCTGGAGAAGTCTCGGTCTAGTCCGGAGGCTCGTCATGTCGTCACGCCCTCCTCTGCCATATACCCCAAATGTGGGTATATCGGTAAACTAGCAGTGTCGGTCGTGACGGGTGGAAGCCACACAAACAAACACTCCCCCTGGCTGACATAGCCGTCCACGCCATAACGAATGAACGAAGGCATGGAACAGCGTATGCCAACCCACAATATGCACCAGGCAATCATAGATACACACCTCTGCTACTCACCTAAGGTCTCCCTAGATACTGGCACATGCTACCAAATGTCTAAGTCTCGACCATGAAAGGAGGGATGCACACGTGCACAAACCAGTGTAATGCCCATCACACACATGTCAGGCAACAAGATGGTCTCCTCGTGACACTGGCGGTACCAGGGCCCGGGTCTTGACCGCTACGAGCAATCCAACACAATAGCATCATCATCCAAAGACAGGATCATGGGAGGATCTCCTCGTAACACGGGCGTAGCGCACCACGTGTCCGGGTCTTAATCAACAGCTCGCATGCACATGCCACACACAGTATAGCCACACACCAAGACACACGATCACATGGTCTTCTTGTGACACTGGTACAACGCACCAAGTGTCCGGGTCTCGACCAACAGGGCGCTACCATGTACATGCAAATGTGCAGGCACGTAGCCTGAGCCACATGCGGGATGTTTTAGATGCTCACAACAGAGCATGGATCTCGCCCCATCTCTCATGACGTCGCATCAGGTCGAGGTCCACACAACACTCCCCCTGGGCAGATGAACCTGGTAGCGATGTCCTCGATGGAGATGTTGATGTCGTAGTTGAACAGATCCTGGGCGATGAGTCGTGTGGTGTGTCCAACATGCAGAGATAGCTCCCCCTGTCACGTGCGAGTCGACTCCCTCCCTCAAAGACGAAGTGGTGTCTCCGGCTACGACTCCTCACGTGAATCTACATCACCTAGGGTATACCAGTCCTCGCGTGACTGCCAAGGGTCCCAACTTACAGTCTCTCCTGCCTTCGCACTGCCGCGATGCATCTATGTACGTCGGAGGAACGGGAATGGGCGAGCAGCACGCGTGCATGGATGAAGTGGCAGAGCTGGCCTCCAATACGAGATAGCACACCCTGAGACACAAGAGTGTACTGCCAGAAGAGGAGAGTTGGAGCGACGAACCGGATCACCACTCGCGGATGAAGATGACGATGGGGCAGGTGAGTCGGGTGGATGAAGGTGCATAATGGCAGTCGTAGAAGAAGGAGGAGTGATGATGGAGTCAACAGAGGTGAGGATGGCGGAAGCCGAAGGCACGCTCACCTTTCCTATAATAGTGTCCCCAACGGACGTCATAGTCGGAGCTCGTACAAGATCCTCCCCGGGTATAGGTGTGCCAGATGCTGCTGGCGGAAGGCTCCTGTCGATAGCCGTGATGTTGCCCTCCTCTGAGAATCGCTCATGCGCTGCCATCATCTCCCGCTGTAGCATGACTACACGCTCCTGCAGATCAGCATAATCTGCCTCGGACACATCGAGGTGGCCCATGTCGACCTGGTATAGAATAAACTCTGCCTCACTGGATGCTGCACATGCAGACTGCACAACTCGTGAGTAGAGCGCCATCTGCATCTCTGCTGCTGAAGACGATGGAACTGGTGCTG